>OMLP01030249.1:15801-33079 GCA_900302685.1 Spondyliosoma cantharus
GTCAAAGGAGGTCTTCTCAGTGCAGTATGGAGCCCGTTTTGATACAGCGCTGCAGATGCTGGTGTGGGAATTCTTCAGCCGACTGGAAGAATTCCTCCCAGTATCAAGTTTTTCACAGGTATGCAGCATCCACTTGATCCCCAAATGCTGGCTTAGGAATTATTTCTAGGTAATTAACTATTGCCATTGTTTCCCTACTGTGTAGTAATGGCTTACTACACAGTAGGGATGGTGGTCTTAATGGATGGTGTTTAAAACCCACCTACCCTTCTTTTCCAGGTTTCCTCCATGTTTGACATCTCTTTTCTTGACCATGAGTTTGAGCAGTTTGTCTTCAACCCTGAAGATCTGAAGAGGATATTCCGGCAACAACGGGAGCGGCATAAGAAGACGAAAAGTAAAAACCTGTTAGCATTTGGCATCTTATTTCTCCCATTTACAGTCAAAGTGCACTGCAACTTGAAAACATCGTAATTAATGTATATATTGAAATGTACTTTTGCCAATTGTGCTGGGAATGCGGTTAAAAAGTGTTCTGTTTCAAAGTTAAATAATAAGTGGGTGAAAATCCATGTTTTGAGGGAAAGACATACAATAAATGAAGTCTTTTAAATTGAATTTGACCTCTAAAATTAATCTTATTTGTTTCTCAGGTGAATTTACCTACACCTCGGACACTATCCTCTCTGCGCTTCATCTAAACAGACTTTGGTGGCATCTGAAGATCATCGAAAAATCAGTTGGATAAAATTAGAACAGAAGACTCTGAAGCAAGTAGACGGCTGCAGCGGAGAATACATTTGTGAGGATGATGAAGAGACCGACGACAGTTCTATCGAAACCAATCCAAACTCTCGGGCCGCACGAGTACGGGCTGCCACCTCTCACTTCTTCTCCACACTCTGAAGAAGCCGGTGCTGTAGGTGGCAAAGGTGAAGTGTTTGCAATGCTGGTGATTTTGAATTGATTATTTATTGTGTACAAATAACTTAAAATTGTTCTGTGTTTAAAGCTTGGTTACTTGGCTTCTCATTCACTCAGGCATGCCAGAACAATATCTTCACTCTGCACGTTGATTCTGTTGAGTGAATTCCTCACTTATTCTCTTCTATCTCCTGTTGGCAGAAACAGCTGGTGGATCCGCCTTCCAGTCACCCAGATGCTCGCAAAGCTCATTGGAAGGAATGAAGGAACATCTGGATTCTTGGTAGAAACAAGGAGGCTTCAGAAAAGAGAACCAGCTCTCTTCAATTAAGCGAAAACCCCAAAAGACCCAATGAAAACACCTGCCTGGAGTGCGGCAACGCTTTTGGATCTCGCTCCTCCCTGAAAAAACATCACGTCGTTCACTCCTCTGTACAGCCATTTAAGTCGTTCAGTGCGACAAGTCCGACAAAAGTCAAAAAGACCTGAATCATCAACATTTCATTGTTCACTCTAAACCCAAAGTCCTGAAGCAACTCAGGATGCACGTGAAAGAGAAACCTTACCTGTGCAGCACATGTGGAATGTCCTTTTGTTTCTCTGGGGCCCTGCTGGTGCATTCACGGGGAAGCGGCCTTATCGGTGTGATTCCTGTGATAAGGGTTTCGCCACGGCTGTACAGTGGACCATACATCGTAGATTCCACACAGGAGAGAGGCCGTACTCATGCTCTGAATGTGACAAATCGTTCCACTGTAGCTCAGGACTTAAGAAAACACATGAGGACACACACAGGTGAGAAACCTCACAAGTGTTTGACATGTCACAAGACTTTTTCTCAGACATCTCCATCTCTGAGTCCACAAAAATGTCTAACATACTGTTTTTTAAAGACGGGTTGTTGGCATGTGTAGGCTACTGTACTGTTCTATGTGTGAGTTAAAATAAATCTATCATGATTAATTGTCAAATTTGAAATGTCAGAATAATTTTTGATGAGGTTCCTTAAATTTAAGGATGAGGTCCTTTCATTTGTTTGTGTTGTGGTAATTGTGGCCAAGAAGTGTACTGGGCAGGACCTGTAACAGTGGAAATAAACCTGTCTCTACTATCTGGTGGACAAACTATTGAATGTACATCAATTTCTTGTCATTTATTGCCTGACATGCATGCAGTAGGTTGTATTTCTTTTTACTGTGGGGATACCATTGTTTCATCAACCCGCGACGGACAAACTGTCCCTTTTGGTTCTATTGTTTTCAGAGTCTTGGTGGAATAAACAAGCCCTCTGTCCCTAGGCCTGCTCAGTAAATTGGTCGGGCCTTAGTACAGATGGTAAATATCAGTGATTGTATTGAAATATTAAGATGATGATCAGAAGACTTCTTGTTTGTTTTACCTTATAACAGTGGCAGTACATTATTTGTACTGTCATGCAACACAAGGCTATTATTATTGTTCTTTATGTCCCATATATGTGTATAGTAGGGCTACTGTGAGTTCAACACACCTTTTAAATGTTACTGTCTTGCAGAAAAACTGAAATAATGCATGTTTATACTTTGATTTGAGCTTTTCGAGCTGAAATTCAAGTTTGGAACTGGCAAACAGGACTTCCGTTAAACGTCTCACGCCTTCAGAATAAAAAGACTAACGTTTTAAAAAAAACAACAACATGAATATAGTTGTCACATATCAAATCACAGCACAAATTACTATATGCTAAAGAGGGCTGGTACAGGCCAGGAGGAGAATTTTGTCATGTGATTCATGCCTAATTAAAATGTTTTTAAGAGGGCACTTTTATTTTGAAGACTAGTATCCGGAAGTGTCACTCTTGTTGCTATCCGTGGTTCTTTTGGATCAGCTAGCTAGGCTCCACTTTCCTCAAACTATGTCTGCACTGGGAAAAGTATAACATATTATCTACCTATGCATTAGTACTCTCCCACAATAAAGCTAACTATTAGGAGGGAACTTCAAACGCTGCAAATAACGTTAGCTGCATACAGCTGCAATAGTTAAGTTAGCTTATCAAAGCTAACTATCAGCGCTGCTAGCATGGCCAGATATCGAGGTCTGTATTTGACTGTGCGCTTTCTCTTATATGACATTAATGTGAATAGCTTTATAACGTTACTTAGTAAATAGCTGGTATTTTCACTGTCTCTGCGACAGGCTCTCATAATGTTAGCTAACACCTCAGCAGGCTGCTCCCAAACAACCAGCCTGTCCTGTTGGTCTTTTAAAGACTACTTACAGGTTATATAGTGCTTGACATTGTGTATTGTCGTGTTGCTAATTGTTTATAATCAATGCATTGTTCAATGTCAGTAAAAGCTGTGTATAGCAGACATTAGATTTAAAAGCACTGATGTAACTGAAGTTTTTTTTTTTTTTTTTAACTTCTTGTTTGCATCTCCTGTCAGATCCTTACCTCCCTATGTCATCTGTACACCTCATGGTCCCTCCTCTGAGGCTGATGTCAGCCTGTATGTGGCAGGTGGTCCAGGAGCGAAATGTGGACCAGTACGGCAAACTGGTTGAATTCATCACATTAGTGGCAGAGATGGTCCCAGAGCTCATGAACTATAAGCAGAGGGCTCAGCTCATCCTGGGACTGAGAGCTCGGGTGAGTAAATGTGGACAGTGTCTTGGTTATGTATACCTGTGGAGAAAAGTGAGTCATAATTTCAGCCAAGAATCAAATAGTGTAACATAATGATGTAACATGATCTTTCTTAAACAGAAGCATTAGCATTTTGATTGTACTGTGTATCCTAGGGTTAGGGTTAGGAGCATCAGTTATTACTGAACATAATTCACATTTTTGTGTTTTTCAGATGATTTTGGAATTTCTTCGGAAGGTGGATCCTGTTGACTCGGATGCGATCCAGGAACAAATCAGCCTTTTCGAGAAAAGTTCGATAATGTGCAAAGGGGAAGAGGTAGGAGATATTTGAATAGCATATGTTTTTATAGTCAGATAGAGATGCAAAGTTGATATACCACAGGAGTTGGTTTAGTTCTGAAAATGAAACCTCTCCTGGGCTTCATGGCAGGATCAAGATGGAGAGGTGGAGACCTCGAGGTCCGCATTTGTGGAGCTAGTTCAGACATTACTCAATGACAAAAATGAGAAGGATACATTTCTCAAGGTGAGCTCTGTTCCATTTTTCAGTAAGTGTCCATCTTTATTGAAACTATTTATTATCTGCTTCACATGTTTAATGTATTTTCTAAGGATGTAAGCCCATGTACTGTATTTATTCTATTTTTCCTGTCCAAGGAGGTGTTCCCAGAGCTGTATGGAACCCGTTACGATACAGTGCTGCAGATCCTGGTGTGGGAGTTCTTCCTCCGACTGGAAGAGCTCTTCCCAGTACCAAGTTTCTTAAAAGTAAGTTGCATTGAGTTAATATTTTAATCACACTAATAGTGTTATGTGTTGATTCAAAGTAAAAGTGTTAAAGCAGTTTGCGAAAAAAGGACTATGGATTAAACCTGTGCGGGTCCACACAGTACTGCATAACACTATTTTCATAGGGTGATGTTTAAATTATAGTACGTTGCTCTTTTCCACCTTTCCAGATATCCACCATGGTTGACCTGACGTCCTTTGACTTCCAGTTTGAGGAGTTTGTCCCCGATCGTGACGACCTGAAGAAGATTTTGCATCATCAAAAGTATCGCCAAAAGCTGACTCAAAGTAAAGGCCTATTTGCATTTGGCACTTTGAATAGGACTGTGGTGATAATGCCTCAAGTAGCCTGTGGAGCGTAACCCAATTTTGTGCACTCAAGTATGCGGGTGAAGCGATACCTATTCATGCCAAGATATGCAACAGCAAGCCAGCAAAAGCAGAGAAGAAGATGTGTTTTGTTGAGTGGTGCTGAATATAAACATAACCTTTGTTTTACAAGGAAACTCCACATGGCACCTTTAATCTTTCCACCAGTGCCTACTTCTGATCTGATTGGTTATAATTACGCAAGACTAAATCTTGAAGATTAAATTGAAAATTGAGATTAGATATATTTTTTTAATTTATTCACAGCAATCAGCACCACTCCTTACATGAAACTTCGACCTCTAACATGAATTTTTCCTATTTTAGGTGAATACTCCTTCATGTCGGAAACTATCCTCTCCACGCTTGCATCTAGACACACGTCGGTGGCATCAGAAGATCACGTCGATCGCAAAAGAGACGGAAACGTTGGTAACAGCAGTGATGAAGAGACTGACAACAGTTCCATTGAACCCACTCCATCAAGCCCGCAGCGGGAGGAGAGTAGGCTGTCGCCGCTCACTTCATCTTCATTTTATGAAGAAGGTGGTGTGGCGGGTGACACTGGTGAGCATCCTTCATTTAAAAGATATCTCATATTATGTTCAGTGAAAGTTGCGTAGATTTTGCTGATAAGCTGTTTAAAGCAATATCGTGTGGAATTTGTATTTGTGTGATTTGGCGCCCCCCACTGTTCCTGTCGTGAATACAAATCCCAGGTTACTTTAAGAATTTGTCAGATGTAATGTAACTTTACGTGCTAACTACAAACAATCATGCCGGTGACTCAGTCCCTCAAAGCACCTGTTGTTCTCCACCAGGTGTTTACGAGACACAAGTGACGCTCTCGGACGAAATCTTGGATGAGCCCGCAGCGGACAGCACCACGGCCCAGGAGAGTTGCAGCGTTGGAGTGTTAAAGCCAAACTTGCGTTCCGGCACGGCTGAAAACCTGACCTGTCCCGAGTGTGGCAAGAGTTTTAGAAAAGCAATGATGTTAAGACACCATCAGAAATCTGAACACCCAACGCCCGAGCAGATTTACCGGTGCGACAAATGCGACAAGACTTTCCAGACAAAGCGTCGCCTGGAGCAGCACCACCAAGCCCACGCTACAGTAAAGCCGTACACTTGCTCCTATTGCGGCAAAGGGCTTCCGTGTCCCAAAGTGCTGAAAACTCACATGCGAGTTCACACTGGGGAGCGTCGGTACGGCTGTAAGATCTGCGGTAAGAAATTCGACCAGGCATCCACGCTGACGCACCACATGAGATTGCACAAAGGGGACAAACCGTTCCTGTGCAGTGAGTGTGGAAAAGCCTTCCCCAGCTCGAGCGCTTTTCTCATCCACACACGGCTGCACACAGGTGAAAGGCCGTATCAATGCAAGGAGTGCGGGAAGAGATACGTCACGCTGCATAGACTTAAAGTCCATCAAGGGCTTCACACACTTGAGCGTCCATATACGTGCGACCAGTGTGGGAAGTCTTTCCGCTACCCCTCAGAGTTTGGGAGACACAAAGTGATTCACGCCGGTGAAAAGACTTTTAAGTGCGTCATCTGTGACAAAAGATTTAACTTGGCAGGCAACCTGAAGTCACATATGCGAATTCACGCAAAGACGAGAGCAGCGAAAAAATCTTCAGAGTGATGTTTTCAGTGGTGTGTGCTGTGTTTGCATCTGGTGAGTTATATAATAAGTGTAAAGTTTGTAAAAGCCCTGATCTTCAGATTGTGTACAGCATCCCCACAGACCGAAGAACCTGCAGCGATTTGCCTTATCCACTTTACACTTCCCGATGTACACTGGGATCGTAAATCGGGAAGCCAATTATACTCTCTAACTTGGAACTCTGAACATTGCTTGATTAAATAATTGTATTAGTATTTAAGTGAAAACACTGTGTCTCAATTATGATCATCTCCACTGTTATAGTATTTACCTCTCAGTCAACACCAAAATTGAATATTGACTCAATACCCTTTATTTTAAAAGGCCTAATTGATTTATACATTTTGAGGTCTGTCCACATAACTACATATAATAAACACGTTGGGTTTTGGATTAGGTTACTTTAGCAGTTTGTGGCATTTCTTTTTTGTGCCACAAACTGCAGGAATCACCCAAGTGAAGGGACGGAAAAGTCCCAAATCGGAAAGCTTTTTTAGATAGCTGGAGCTAGTGATACGGCCAGAGCGCTGGATTTTAATATGTGGTGGATAGATTGGCACAAAAACGGGTAAGGAAGGAATTCCTGTATTCAGGTGCTGTTTCACTGCTTACATTGGCTATCCGTACACTATCCGTTTTTTTAGGCCCTATGATAACCCTTAGTGTGTCATAAATAAAGTTAAAATAAAGGAAGAGGATTAAGTTTAATGTGTGTGTGTTATGTAGCACGGATGACTTTGAATTCCTGCATTTCTTTGGCGCACAGCCACTTTGTGACAATAAAACGTGTCAGAAGGTGAATTTTGAGATGTGGCTTGAGCCTTTTTCTTTTGGGGACGCAAATATCCATCAACTGACATTTTGAAAAAAAGCTGCTGTGAGTAAAAATAGTAAAAGTATCTGTTCTGACAAAGTTTATGGATCTGTGACAATGTTTCTATGGCGTCTGAGGGTTTTATAAATGTGAATGTGTATATAAATGACTATAACATAACTGTATTCTTTCCTCCTGCCTACAAATATCTCCATTTGAGGCCCCTCCCAGGCTTATCGAAGAAATTGACTTTGCTTTGTTTCCTGCTGTGTTCTTTGTTACATCAGTACGATTCTCCATGTCTGACACCATCCTGTCCACACTTACATGTAAGCAAACCTCACCGGCATGTCAGGATAAAATTAACTGTATTAACTGAACTGAATTAACTGAAAGATAAGAGGCGAGAAAGACCACTGCAGAGAAATATAGAACAGTGGACTCTGAAGGGAGGAAACAACTGCACTGTAGAAGACAGCTGCGAGGACGATGATGGAGAGACTGACGACACTTCCAATAAGACTGCACCATCCGTTCCGCGGCTGCAGGAGAGGGTGCTGTCACCGCTCACTTAATGTCTCCGCTCTGGAGAAGCTGGGATGGCAGGTGAGAGCGGAGAGCGTCTCTTCTGTTGTGCGTGACATCCACCCCGGCCACTTAAAAATCATAACAGGCCATGAAAACAGCTTCTCTCTTTTATTTTTTGGGTGTTTGTATTTTGTCACACAGCCTGACAGATGTCACCTTTAAATGCATCTTCTGCAGTCGTTGCTTCAAATTGTCCCAAATGTCTCTTGTCCACCACCAGAGGGAGACACATACCTTTGTCATATTCCCGCCGAACACGGACAAAACGCACCGGTGATGGGACCTGCAAGAAAATCACTTGCTTGAACTTCCCTGATGGCATCCCTCCCAGGAAACAGAGCTCAATAATTCATAACAGGCACTCATAAATTTCAATGAGTTTCTAATTAGGAGGAGCCCGGAGTAATTGTCTCTGAGGCGGTTCTAACAGGAGGAGGATCACGCTGACAGATTGACAGAGTCCTTGTGGCAGATTGCTGCAAATCACCTAATTATGAGTAAAAGTCAAACTTTGGGGCATTTAATGATGATTATTTTGGCTTTATTGGATAATTTCACGATCGACGGAGAAAGGAGGGCGAGCGAGGACGATGCGTGACAAATGTCCCACTCATGAATATGACATTTTCATCTGTGCTTGATCTCTATCCTTGAGTTTTTTTCTAACACTTTGCGTTTGCAGTTCTGGCCTCTTGCGAAGTCTATAAAAAGATCTGTAACCTGTAAAATGTCTGGTTGAAGGTGCCGTTATGCAAGAATATGCCACCTGTTGAAGTCATACTCCAAACAAATAGGGGGCAGCGTATCACCAGAGTAACCGCTAACTGCTGACACCTGTTAGCTCAGTTAGCTGTGTAGCTAGTGGATTCAGCAGTGACTTGCTATACCCTCTTGAGTGGTATTATGAGACAGGTCGGGCCGAGGCTAGCTTGTTAGCATGCTCAGTTCAATAGATATCTCAGCAGCACAATGCACAGACGTCTTTGGTATATCATCAAAATGCTTAGATATTGCACCTTTAAAGTATAAATGATTGCTTGCATATTCCCAGATATACTACATTATAGAGTCATTTTGTGAAATTAATGTGTAATGAGTAAATATATATGTCCAAAATAAAGCAGTGCAAGAGAAAGACTTGTGTTTAGAGGTTGTAGCTTTTTGGAAAGTGCAAACAGGGACGTCTGCAGCCGACGCCGAAGACACTGAGGCCATGTCCTCTGTGTTTCTTCTGGGGATTTGGGGTTTTTACAGCTTTTAGAGTGGCCACGAAAAATGTAAAAGTCCCCTCTCTAGAGTCAGTGTTTGGCGTAACCGCCGTGGGACAATGTAGAAACACACCAGTTCAACATGTCCGACTCCAGCTAAAAAGGACCTGCCTTCTCTGCAGATATGCAGATATAAAAGGCTTACTCTAATGTAATGAAAACACAATTACATTATATATATATATATATATATATATATATATATATAATGTAATTTCTGCCTATAGATCCCCCTGAATCCCCCCTTAATCGTGCCCACTGGACCTTCAGACAGTAGTTGAAGTTAGCTGACTTAGATGGGAAGTTGCTGGTTCCCTGAGTCGACTGTAAAATCCTTCACATCTGAGTATGCATCTCACGTTAGAGGAAGAAGTTTGACATTTTGGGAATAAGGCTCATCCGCTCTCTTGCCTAGAGTTAGATGAGATTGATACCATTCCAGCAAAACATAGTACAATCTTGCACACACTCTCACAAGATACATCTTTGTGACGGCAACGCCGACCTTTTTAAATAATTCTGTTGATGCAGAGGTGAAACGTGTGCGCAGGAATGTACTGTTGTGATTAGAATTTAATCTTTAAGGGGATTTGATTCCCTGCACCACAAAAAACAGATAAAACAGAGGGCGTGCGTGTTGCCTTTGACTCAAGGTTTATTCCACTGTCGCAGTTGTCTGTTCCAGAAGCTGGGCGGTTAGCTTAGCTTAGCTTAGCACAAAGACCGGAAGCGGTGCGGAAACAGATCTGTCTGTCTGATTGTGAATGGCAAAGAAATATTTTCACACTTTTTGTCATATGAAACAATGGAAACGAAACAAGTTGATCGTTGAGCTTTAGAGGTGATGCTAAGCTAACTCTCTAAGTGAACCACCTTTCTATCAAGAAAGTATTTCCCCAAATTCCACGGCTATTCCCTCAAAGACGCTGGGAATAATATCACCTAAAAGACGGCTTGTTTTCACGCAGACACCTCAGACACATTGATATTAGCCTGTCCGGCGTGCACGACTGAATTACTGCCAACACCTTCGGGAGATGAATAACATCCAAGTGCAGTAAAGCAGACAGTGTAATAACAGTAATCACTTAGTGGAGTTCATTTACAGCAGTAAAATAAAGGTCACTGACACCCCCAGCGCAGGACGTCTCATGGATATTAGGCTCTATTTACTGATGGAGGATAATTCAGTGAGCTAACCCTTCAGGACGGCGGCTGGTGGCTGTGGAGGGACATCCAGAGGTATTTTGTATGTGTGCGAGCACATGAGCTTTGGCTTGGCAGGAGACACCGGACAGGTGGATGCTCAGCCAGCCAAAGTCCCATTACTTGCTCAGGGGGCAAGCAAGTGTGTGTGTGTGTGTGTGTGTGCCTGTGCTTGCATGTGGTAATTACTTTTTCTCTGTGTGTGTGCATGTTTGTGTGTGTGTGTGTGTGTGTGTGTGTGTGTGCAGACGGGGGTGATTAGAGATGGGTGGCGGGTGGAGGGCTTGTCAGAAGTTATCTTCCCATCTCATCTCATCATAGGCAGTCTGGCGGATTCCCTCGATGGCTCAACAGCCCGACGCCGTGGTGCTGCTGTCAATCGGGCCGTCAACGCCTGCAGAAATCGATGCCAATCTCCCTCCGTTTCTATTTTTATCCGAGGCTCAGCACCCAGGCCTTTGATAAGGATGCTGCCTCCTTTTGCCTCTCCTCTTTGCCTCGGATGAGCAGGCCCCCCCCCCCCAATCTTCCAACCTCGTCCTCCTCCCCTGCTGATGAGAGGTGATAACAGACAGACGAGATGAGCTAAAAGCACAGACCTGCCTGACACTTTGAAAGAGGCTTTCATGGTGGAGAAAATGATGATTGTTAGCGCTATTACAAGTCGCGAGAGCAATGCAGGTTGTAATATTATTAGTCCAAGACATGATTGCATTTAAATTGTCACTTTTCTCAGAGCTAGGACTATTACCGCAGGTACTTCTGCTACAACTACCAATAATACGCTACAACGTCTACCTTCTCTCAAGTCCTTCATTGACAAAAATGCAGTGAGACCAACAATTGAGGATGTTCTGGGCTGCCACATCTGTCACATATGCGAAGATGCTGATGGTGTTGGAAGTATTTTCACAGTTGAAAATCAACATTCCCAGGAAAAACTGGGCGAGCGCCGCTGATGATGATCATTAGATGTGACTGACAGCTCCGCCACAGAGACTAAACACAGGCAAATTAACTGTAACATCCTGCAATTAAGAAGCGTAATTAGTACTATCTTCTGAGTTTATTGTATGTTTTTACTTGATTCTACAAAATTGCTGCCAACTGCAGCCTCAGGATTCATGTGTGGATTACACGCATACTGTATGTATACAGGTGAGGTGAGCGACAAATCTGTCAAGGTGTGTCTGTTCCTATTCCGAGGGCACCGAATGGTTAAATGATGAGAATTACGTGAATCTGAGAACACTGACTTCCCCGTGGCCGGGTCGCATTCCAGGACAGACACACTGTTTAGTTTTGGGTCTCGAACGCTCCACAGTGTGCCGCGTTTTAGAGGCAGTGCCTGAAAAAGCCCCACTTGAAAGTGTTCATGTTTTAGTGTTACGCAACGCTGAGTCAAAGTAGATTTAATGTGACTTTTCTGAAACAAAGAACACTGATATCTCTCCCACATGATCTAAATTATTTACAAGAATTTGATGCAAACGATTCTCCCTCTTTAATAGGACAACTTAATCATCACTGGTGCATGTAATTAGTTAAATGGAGATGCAGCGTTATAACCACTAATATAGTCTGCAGGGGCCACCTGTAAGTCTCTGATTGGTGGCCGATCAATCTACCACAGTCGCCCTGATCTAACAGCGCTCAAAAAAACGCATTAATTATTGTTTCTGAGTTCATGAGGGATAAAAATGATCTGATTTTTGAAGGTTTTCTAAGTAGGAAAAAACACGACCGGACAATAGAGTTGTGCAGAATACGCTGGTAGAAGTTGAGGTGGTTACTGAAGATAGTACGGAAGTTTCTGAAAGAGTAGACTATAAGCAGCTGTGCAAATAAACGCTGTGATCCGGCCCCTGTGTGACTCACGGCCTTTGCAGTTACCGGATCTCGACCGCGGCGAGATGGAGATTTCGGGCCCACACTGTTCTCCAGCACTGAATATCTTTCCGCCGAAGTTTTGAGAGACTTTGAAGCTCTCGCGGAGACACTTTATGTTGGTTTTCCCCTTTCATTTATCGCCCATCTGCACTTACTGGAACATAAAATACCCGAGCGGCGTACCCAAGTGTGAGCGGCTCAGAGCGCTGATTGAGCTCAGCACAGGACGAAATGTGCTTATCACCACCTGATGATTGTTTCTCCTCTTCATCTCCCTGCTCCGCTTGCTCGCTCGTACCCTGTGTGTTTTCTAGAAGGGATGGGATGTCCTCTCCTCCGCGGACTCGACGGTGCTTTGTCACAGCTCGGCGTGCGCCGCCTCACGAGCTCGACTTCAGGTGCTGCACATTAATAATCGCTATTTCCCTGCGACTTCTGCGTCGACGGCAATCACGTGGCCTACGGGAGTGATGTTGCACTGGGAGTTGTTGGAAAACGTGTCGGCGATTAATCGTGTCTGACACGATGGCAGTGGCGTGGTGTGAGGGATGTGCTGTTTTTTTTTTTAAATGGATGCCCTGAATTTCAGGTCAGTTCTTTTTAGAAAAACATGGAGGACATTGCTGCTTTGATGATGTTTTCTTTTTAAGTTTTCCTCGGCTTGATAATTTGATCGTGTCGCGATCCTTTTCGTGGCTTTGAGCAGAACAAAAAAAAAAAGTGGTTTAATGAGTGCGAGCGAGATGGTCTGAACAGCCTCAGTGAGTTTGTTTCTCACTTTGATGCAGCAGTGAGTAGGCAGGGCGGCCTGCTGCTTAGACAGAGCGTTATGTAACCGAGAGGTCACCGGCTCGACCCTCGTGACTCCCCAACAGCTGTGTGTTTTGGCACTGTGCCCTTGAGCAAAGTAACCCTAACTTATCTGAAGTCACGCTGCGGCAGAGCGCCATGTGGAATATCACAAATAGTCTTCTGTTTTTCCAGTGTTGAACATGAACAAATTGATCCACAGGCTCCGGCTATCATCTCTATATTTACTTCATTTTGTGGAAAATATCTGTGGGCGTCTCTTTTTTATTGCGTGTCTATTCTGCTCTTAAGTTGTTGGCAGAACTCGATTCAAACATTTTCCCTCTAATTGGGTGTTTTTGTGGATGCCGGATTAATCAGCCGCAGGGTATTTAATGTTGTTTGGGCAGCTGAGAGGTAATACAGCCAAGCCATTAACATATCATTAAAGAGTCCTGAGCACTGTAATTGCAGCCAGAACGCTGACGCTACACTCTCATTAAGTGGACTCGGAGAGGGGAGACGTCTCGTTGTGATGGGTTTTAGTGAGATGTTGAGGAAAAAATCGTGTAACTCAGCACTCTGCTGTCACAACGGGACGTCCACAGGTCACACTGTGAGCGGAGATCGGTTCCAAAGAACTGCCAGGCAGGCTTGCGTTGAAGCTGAATTTCATCACTCAGAGGTTGCAAAAACAAGGACTCAGGTTAACAGGTTTTTTAGCCTTGCTAGCAGCGTAGCTCCGAGGACGGCAAACATGAACATGCATTTGTGATGCTGAGAGGAGAAACCCTACTGACTCTGATGATCCCTTAAAGTGAAACTCTCGCCAAAAAGCAACCTAGGGTCTTTTTGTGAATGTACCCGAGTCAAACGTTCGTTTAAGAGCATAATTACGACGAAAGCGCCACTTTTAAGATTGACCGTATTTTCGTTTTCGGGGTCAAAATCATTTTCAGTGGGAGTGCTACAGGCACTTTTACGATAGCATCAAAATCGCTAAACGCTAAGAAGGCACGACACAACATGAAACTTTGCTCGTAGCATCACCAGGGTCTCTACACATGAGACACATTGAGAACATTGTTTGTGTACAAAGAGTTTACTAAAAAGAGAATTTTAGCAGTAGCTTGTTCCGCTCGCCGCCGTCCTGCCAGTCTAGAAGTATCGATCTCTGAATGCAACGTAACTTGGAGGAGAGTTAACGTGGAACGCTACTGTCTTCCGGCAACAACTATCCACGCGAGATCTCACGTGACTTTTTTCGGCTTTCGATTTTAGTATCGTTTCTTGTATGAGGCTCCTTTTCAACTTCAAGGTCAATATTGTTTTTCGCTAATGACAAAACAACAAATTATCCGTGCATTTATATGGAACTAAGCTTTAGGAGCGTTCGAACTTAACTGTCCTCCATGTTATGTGTCATATGGAGATCAATAGTTCTCGACCGGCAGGAGGGCGGCTAGCGGGACAAGCTACTGCTAACGTGAGTTCTTCAAAAACTTTCTTTTTAGTAAACTCTGTGTACACAAACAATGTTCTCAATTCTCGTGTGCATGTGTAGAGACCTTGGTGATACTACGAGCAAAGTTTCATGTTGTGTCGAGCCTTCTTAGTGTTTTAAAAATAGCAATTTTGATGCTATTGTAAAAGTGCCCGTAGAAAATACGGTAAATCTTAAAAGTGGCGCTTGCGTCATAATTGTGCTTTTAAACTACCCGTTTGACTCGGGTACATTCACAAAAAGGTTGCATTTTGGCGAGAGTTTCACTTGAACTTTTCCATTTACAGAGCGCCGCAGGAATGAGTCCAAAGACCCAACAGCAACTCAATCAGTGCAAAACGTGTGCAATGTACATTTCTGCAAACCACAGATAGGTTGAAACTTAATGTTTGTTTAGGTTCAGTTTTACATTTTCTGTTGCAACAGTGCTGTGCTTATGCTCTGGTTAGGTTTAGGCACAAAACCAACTTGGTCGGTTTAGAAAAAGATCACGTTTTGACTATAAATACCTGTTTTGTTGCCACCAACATGGCTGGATTTGGCCCAAGGTCTCAAAAATATCCACTGGTTTCACGCTAAATAATGCTGAAACACAGGCTCGATCTGTGGTCATGGCTTCACCACCATCCGCTCACCCTCTTGATAACAAAGTTAGGTCATTAACACGTGATGTGACCATGATATAAGTCCTGCAGAAGCATGGTACATATCACAGGTACGAATGTGTTCATATCAGTGGTTAGCAACATTAGCTGCCAACATTTTATTCATTATAACGTGATAATTTATTAGGATTAGTATTTGTGCTTAAGAGATTTTCATGTTTTGATCATCAGTGCCCCGTCCTGAAGTTTGAAGTCTTAAAGAAAGAGGTTGCTAACGAGTGGCTAAATAAGAGTAAACAAGGACATAAACCGTCATCACGCCGAACACGGAGACTAATTTTATCGGTAGTCTGTCTTTACAGGCCAACTGTAGTTACAAGCTATTCAAATTCAAACTTTCCAACCTGCAGATTAAGTTATATTAAACTGTGTGTAGTATAGCGCAGAAGGAACAAAACGTTTAAGAATCATAAACTTCACCACGGAGCTTATTCTCTGTAAAAGTCCAGAATCCAATGTAAAAACCAAAAGGCTTTTTGGCGAGTGAACCAGGATGATGCTAACAGAAATACCCCTCAGTGCTCTATTACCACTAACAGAGAAGGCAAACTTGTTTGGTTTTATTGTCTTGTGTCTTGTTAAACATTCAATGGGTTGCCATGAAATTGACATCTGAGGGGTTGAGTGAAACGTCTGAACAACACGTCTTGTTATTCATTTTTGTGTTGCGCCGTCATCAGATAAAACGTTTTGTCTGTCTAGTAAGTTTGTGACCAAAGCCTCTGCTTTATTTTGTGTTTTTGTTGCTTATTAGTCAATTTTTGCAAGCTAACGCTCTAAACTAATATGGTGAATGTGTTTAACTACCAGCGAAGCATCGCTGTTGGTGTGCTGATGTTAGCATTGAGCTTTACACGCCACTGCAATATTACTAGCATTGATGTAGACGCTCGTTAGATCATTTTCTGTGAGGCTAATGTCTGTTTTCTAGGAGCAGCTGTCGCATTTGTCCACCTTTGTAATAAAGTTCGTCATCTGCAGATGTTGCAGACAGTGACACACACCGAAACACCTGCTTTTTTCATGAAACACATCGACTTGATGAGTCTCTGTCAAAGCTGAGCCTCCCTCGCCGAGGTCACCTGGTAAATCCACTCTCGTCACACAGGAAGATGAAATGAACACGAGGAGACAAGTCAAAGGTGGATTTAAAGCTAATTAAACGGAGGAGTTATGCAAATTCATATTAATATTAGTGTGGATTTGATTTTTTTTTCATTACAGAAGCTCAACTTCAAGGCGTAAACATCGTGATTTCCCCCTTGTGCATCAAACTTTTTGGAAAATTCGGAAAAAAACCTGTTTTGTTGACTCATCCTCTGTATCTATACTTTGCAGGACTCATCTGTGTCAATATTTGACAGGCTCTCTGGTTTAATTACAGATTCCCTTTTGTGCACTCGCTGAAATTTCAGGGATTATCCAATTACTGCCTGCGTGCCGACAAACAAGGGGGCCTCTTTGCCTTTCACTAATTGGAATGAGGAGTGGTGCCAGTGCTCAAAGGAGAGGCCTATCACTGAGAATTATTGAATAGAGAAGAAGAGTTAAAAAAAGAGAGGGAGAGAGAGAGAGAGAGAGAGAGAAGGATATGTGGTCTGCCTTTGGGCTGCTTGTGGATTTCCTCTGATTTCATCAGAAAAAAGATGGCTGAGGCGATTCCCCCAGACAACAGCCAGCTGGCGTGTGTAGGCGAGCCTCGCTGCCCAAAAAAAAAAAATCTCTGAGAAAAGAAAGTAAAAGAATCACGCTGTGCCTCTGCAATTCATCCTCTGCATCAGAATCACCCCTAAACAATCCCTCAGCTCGCCTGCTGCTAGGCTATTTTGCGGGATAACACAGAGCGGGGCTGGAGGATGACATCTTTATTCTTTAATGAAGCCTATGCAATTATGGCGTTATGTATGGCAATTTTTCGTGGCTTACAGCTGATTTAACGCGAGCACTCGTGTCAGTGATTGGCAGTTTGAATTGCACTTATCAGGTCTTTATTAGATCTTTAAATACCTCGTGTCTAATTACCATCTACTGAAGCTTTTTACTGTTACTCTTCCTAATGATTTTACACGTATGCCTGCTGCTCTCGCACTGTTGTGTCGACTTAATTTCATAAAAACCCAGCGAGAGATTTGCCCCGGCTTACAAGAAAAGACCCCCTTGTAAGACTG
>OMLP01030250.1:7507-28564 GCA_900302685.1 Spondyliosoma cantharus
ATTATAGACATTTCTATAAATGAAAAAAAATCACTAAATACTTGAATATACTTTTTCCCTCTGACTTCATTGTGTCTGCTTCACTTCTGAAATCAGACCTACACCCCCGTGTGTGTGTGTGTGTGTGTGTGACACACACGTTTGCTCAATGTGCAGCAGTGTGGTTCCTAGATTTGTTGCTGTCAATCTCATTCGAGCATCTCTTTAAGCCGCCCCTCTACCCACAACATCTTCCCTTCCATCTCCACACACACGTAGGAATATCTCGAACAGCTACAGGAAGACATACACTGAGAAGCAGATGGTTCATTGCGAGCACACGACTAAACATGCAACCTTCCTGAAATCCCAGGATGCCACTAAAGCACTTACAGGTATTCAGTTGAGCACAGAGCGCGAAAATATCCATCGCACACTCTCACTTACACACGCAGACAGCTTAATCCATGCTGTTGGCACAGGAGTCCTGGACCAGCTGCCTTGCAACACACGGCGAAGTAGGCATCATCTGGCTGCTGAGAAAAGCCTGTCAGTTATCACACATTTGGATGGACGCACAGTCCTGCATGCTCAACCGCGTACACGCGAGCACGCGCGTTGCACAATTAAATATGGAGTACGACGTGCAGATTGGATGGAGGTGATCTGACAGCCCATCCTCTCTTCTCTCTTAGTTACGAACACTCGAGTTTCACAGCGAATTAATACGGCCTCATGAATTCTTAACGGAAACTCTATCAATAAGCAAAAAGAGCAATAAATAAACCACTAAGTTAGTTACAGCAAAACAACAGGGCTGGCAAGCAGCGAGACTGTCTCCTTTGTCTGTGTGGGTTTTATTTGCCTGCCTGAGATATTCGGCGTAACAATACATGCTATAATAATCTCGGGACATTGTTGATCGTAGAAGGGGTGCAGGGATTTAGAGGGTGATTTAAAGGAGAAAACATCGGGACGGCAGGCTTGAAGGAGACAAAGGCAGTCTGGGGGACAGTGGATTCCTGTATGCTAAAGCGTATGGAGAGATGCACAGCACCAATAGGATTTTCTCAGTGGAGTCCAAGGTGCTGGGATTTGGGAAACAGGATTAGCTGCTGTGTAATAATGTGGATGTGATGGGGGGCAGCGTACTCAGAAGAGTCAGCCCATGTGGTGTGTGTGTTTGTGTGTGTGTGTGTGTGTGTGTGTGTGTGTGTGTGTGTGTGGAGTTGGGGGTTGAAGAGAGCAGTCAAAGGGATTAGGAGGGTCTTCTTCTCCGTCTTCTTCTCCGTCTCCTTCTCCTTCTTCTTCTTCCTCTCTTTGAGTTTAAAGATTGGATGCAACATCCTAATTGTTAGTGCTGAGGGTTGCAATGAAACATGAAATGCGGCTGGTTGGGGTTCGGATCTGTGGGACTATTCACACGCAGACACACACAAATCGACACAATGCCACTAACAGGCATAGTCCTCAGGAGAAGAGGACTAAGCATATAATCAGTATTGTTGTCTATACAATGAAATGAAGAATATCTTGTCTGCTGATTCTCCACACCACAACAGACACATTCGGGGGGGGGAAATAAATGCAAAAAAACAATCATGACATGAAAATTTGTACAAAAATCTAATCTAAATCTTATACTGTAATAATGTCTGGCAATTTGTAATTTGTCTGGCTAATGATTATGCGAAGGTATAACTGAGAGTACATTCCTCTATTTATCTTTCACAAATACAGATGGCATGTTTTTGGAAGACGTCAGAGCCTGTTTATGCTATCAAAGCTGCAAGGTCAAATCCAACCCTGGCAATTTTGATCTGAACTGACCCCATGTTTCTCCAACATTCCCCACATTATCAGGTTATATATTCATAAAGGCTAAACCATAGATATCAAGATGGCAGCAGAGAGGATCTTTATCTGGGCTCAGTGCCATGCCGAGTCTTTGGATTATTTCCTGCCTGACCTCCGAAAATATATGGATGGACTCATCTTGCAGGAGCCGCAATTACGTTTTTCAGTTTACACAGTTTATAATTTTTCCCTCTGAAATCTTGTCTGTACAAATAAGCGTGCACCTGCACTAAACTATAAGTTGGTGTGTCTGGCCAGTGACGAGTCAAAGCCGACACCATCATTGACCTCAGCCTCAGAAGCTTGCCATGTTGAGAAAAGTGTTTGCGGTTGATAGGCACCTGCTAGTTTTTGAAAAAAAGTTCTCAGCAGAAGTGAACGGGAGCTCTCCCTGGAATTATTTATAGGAAGAAGGCTGCAAAGACACACTGCACCGGTACCCTCCGTGGGGTAAGAACATGAGCAAAATAAAAGAGGGGTTAGAGGGAAAACACAATTTAAGATCCGCCTGATGTTTTGGGGAGGTGACAACTGTCAGTACCACTTCCTGCACCTGTCTTACAGTATACGTAGGTAGCCTACTGACAGTTCTGAGACTGTGTAACCCCTGATCAGACTGATAGTTCCAACATCAAGTGGGCCATGGCCGACCCCATTCCTTGCAGAACACTAGGTGGGCTGGCCTATCTGGTGTTCGCCAGCACTAACAGCTTGCCAGTCCAAGCTTGCAAAGCTGTATGGCAGCGATACATCTCCAAGGTCCTCCAAAGGGTCCAACAGACACAATGATGATGAGATTTCTTTTTTTTTTAAATAAAGATCTTGTCTCTTCAGCACCAGTTAGCTTTCCTGAGGATCAGAGTCCTGCTCGGTGGGGTTTAAAGACAGGCAAAAAAATATACTCAGAAACCTTCAGCTATTCCTATCATTCAACAAAAGCTGAAAACGAAACATGGAAAATGTTGGCACATCTAGTCCTGCCATACTCCTTTATCACTGTAGCTTTAGTTGTTCCTGCTGTCGTCCCCATTGGATCATCCTCTTTAAAACGCCGGCTGCTCTGTAACGCTTCTCATTGAGTTTTATTCATAGCTTCCAATGAGAGGTTGACATTTAATATGTGTAGCTGTATGATTGTCTGGGTTTAAAGCTACAAATTCCTCTCTTTTTTTTGTTTTAAAGGGGCTCTCCACAGATTTTACACATCAAAGTCTGTTTCCAGGACTCGGGGAGTATTAGCGCATGTGTGAAACAAGGTTTCTAAAGCCTGTTGGGGGCTCCACAGGGCGCTAAAGGAAGTCTAATAAATTGTTGATAAAGTCTGATAAATGTCGGTTAGGTCTGAAGTCTTCGGGTTGGGAAAATGAAAAAGAGAGAAAGTGATATTACCAGAACCTCTGAAACCTGCTCCTCACCTCCGCTGAAGGCTAGCAGCTTAAGGCTTCATTAGCTGCTACAAGCATCAGAACACAATAAAATCTCACTCTCCACTATTTTGGGTGAAGCAGCGGCAGGTTTCGACAAGGAATCTGCCCTTCTTTTATTGTCCCACAGCGTCGCAGCAGTGCAATGTTAGACCCGTGGAGGACTCTTTTGATTCAGCTCGAATATTTATTAAAATATACCCCCATCGACAAGCTGTTCCTTTCTGACTTTAAGTGCTCTTTAAGCTAATTAGAGACATTAAGGAAGATTGGATCCTTTGCTGATGAGTACCACTTTCAAAAACAGAGACACTCAAAGAACACTGGACACTTTGAATGCATAAATTCAGCGACTAAACACACCATAGCTTTTTTTTTTTTTGTAATTAAAGCACCGCCTGTTAAAACAAAGACAAATGCGTAACAAAAGTGTCTGATAACATTTTAATTAAAACACATAAAATATAAACAGGGTTTAAAAAGAGTTAAGTTTCCACATCATTTCAACTCGTGAAATCCATAAAAAAGAGGTTTCCTGTAAATACATTTGCTGTCCTAATATCTCTTTCAGACTACCTTTATTTAATTATTTCAATCCACAACAGACGATGAACCAAAGAGCTGTGACTCCTTCTTCAAGGCTGCAGTGAGATTTGCGGAGACAAATCGTGAGGACACGACTCACTCTTGACCTTTTGACCTCTCTATACAGACATTTCCCTTTCTTTCGCCACTGAAAAACAACCTAATAAAACTCCAATGTCTTAGAATTCTTGATCTCAAGAAAATCGACTTGTTCTCTTTCGTATTTACTGTTTACCATTGCCTCGGCCCTGAACCAAATATAATAAAATGAAGAATACAATATTGCTGCATTTTCACCTCAAGATACTTGCAGACAAACAAAAACAGGCACGAGGAGAATAAAAGCAGATGAATAGGGAGGAACAAATCAAGGCCCCGTCAGTTTGCATCACTGTTGTCTAGACAATAGTTACACGATTGTCCCTGGATCCTCTCTACCTCTCTCCTCATATGTGCTTCATTTAATGTTACTGCAAGAGGAACAGAGAGCATTGTTTTCAGACAGCGGAACGTAGGAGCTCAAGGATTGCGGCGCTGCAGCACCGTCATCCAGCTGAACACAGATGTGGAGTGACAGGTTGGGAAAGGAATAGTTCCTCGTTGTTGCTTAGAGCCCTGACCCCTGATCTGTCATCTCATATCTTCAGTATGTTCACTGGACTACAAGCCTACTCTTGTTCCAGATCACACGGAGTTCAACTCTCTCTCCTGAGAAGCCAAGAAATATGTTTTACCTTTACCAAATTACTACTGGAAAGAATTTCATCAGTTTGTACATTTTCCATAAATTGAGGCTGTGCTGAGAAAGTGTTACGAGGCCGCCAAACGGTGCAGTGAGTTCCCCAAAACTCTTTTCTGTTAATCTTTACTAATGTTTCACCTCATCAACGTGTGCATCAACATATTATATATACATATTTATTAAATATATTACTAGACTACAGTTTATTAAACATTACTACACTCATAGTATTCCATATTATATTTCATATTGATATATATTATTATACAATATCGCTACATTCCACCTTATACTATATCTTAAAGAGCATCTTTACTACTACTCGACTTAAATCATACTACCCTACAATACCATATCATGTTAATATTTGACACTGCTTATAATATTATACAGTATACAATCTTCTTCTTATATTAAATGTT
Organism: Spondyliosoma cantharus; assembly: GCA_900302685.1. Lineage (NCBI taxonomy): Eukaryota > Metazoa > Chordata > Actinopteri > Spariformes > Sparidae > Spondyliosoma > Spondyliosoma cantharus. The sequence continues at coordinate 12,517 of OMLP01030250.1, forward strand.
CTATTTGTATCATTCCTCAATCATTTATTATACTGGTGCAGTCTGTTTACATTCACTAGATAGATTTTGTACTTTCTCATCCATCTATACTGTTTTTATGCTCTCGCTGCTGCAGCAACTCAATTTACCCTCTGAGAATCAATGACGGCTCATCTCGTCTCATCTCATTGTATCTTATCAACATCAAAATCGTCATATTTAAACCCTTAATATGCAAATATCCTGAGGCTAGATTGATCACATGACAGGTGTTCAACATCAAGGATCTAACCTACATTTATTCAACCATAATATTTTATTCATGGTAGCTGTTTAATGTTAGTTTGATTCTTAGTTTTTCTACAAATCTGCAAATCAGCACGGCCTAAAAATGTCGCCTGCTTTTTTTTTTTTTTATATAAGTGTAAGTATATTGTTTTGTATAATGTCAAACAGTTCTTATAACGGATATCCATAGTGTCAGTTTTAGCTGTACGGGTTGTCAATGACAATAAAAACAAAAGAATCTCTAGATTAGGGTTCAATTGGATCGTTTTGTTGATTAAAAAGGAGAAACTAAAGTGGCCGTCCCAATCAGAGAGTCACGGGTGAACATTTTTGAGGCTGGAATCATAAAATAGTTGACATCGTTTCTGAATAAATTACCTAAAAAAGCAATCGATTACCAAAATGATTGTCAGTTACTCTTCTGCTGATCAAAGATGGTAAGTGATGTTTTGACTGTTCATATCAGGACTAGAAATAATTCATCAAAACTAGGCTCCATGGTAACCACAAACAAAACAATTCATCAGATGATTCAGAGCTGTTGGTTGTTGAGCTGATATATTTCCTGTTTATAAATAGCCACCAAGTTATCATATTCCTCATTCCCTCTGGTGGAGCGGAGAACAAGGTCAAATGTGAGTATGATGTGTGCTTGAATTTCCTGTGCTGGCCAGGCACTGAAAACCTGGACCATACATAAAAGATACAAACATTGTATTTCAATATTTCTAACTGAATATAAATCAAAGTGTTTTTAATTCATCTTTGCTGCTTTTGTAACTTCAAAAAGATTTATGGAGGGAGTCCTTTATTCCATCTCTCCAATTGTCTTAGATGAGGAGTCAACAGAAACATAAAAGATCCGTCTTGACAGCATCTAATCAGGCTTGGCACGCTCTGCTGGATGAGAAGTCCTCATCGCTCGTCAGAAAACTTAATTCCCTATCGGTAACTCCAGGACACCTGTGCTGAATCGGCTGAATTGGTTCGCAACACACCGTGTTCACTGAACTGGAGAGCAGAACTTCCCCATCAGGTCCAACACAAGACAGGCCACGGCTACAAACTACCCAGAAGGCTGTAACAGTCAGTCATGTCTCTGTCCTACTTTCCCTCTTTTCCTCCTCCTCCTCCTCCTCCTCCTCCTCCTCCTCGTGGTCTCATATTTTCCCCCTTTCTATAACTCCATCCCTCCATTTCACTCCTCCATCGCGGGAAAGGGAATAGCAGCGCTGGTCTGATTGCTTTAAAGTGCCATCGATAAAAAATGAAAACACCACTTTCTGGATGTATCTGGGAAAATTCAGCGCAGGATTGAAAGCTGTTCTGGCTGGCTCGGATCGTTGGATATCATCAATTACAGTTCACCCTTGATAGGAGAAACACTTATTTAGCAATCCATAACAGTCCTGAGTTTCCATTTCACGTGTGCAGTATTTTTTGAACACGCAAAATGAAATGAAATATATGCAAAGGGAGTCCAAACAGTATGAAACAAACTGACCTCCAGAAATTAGATCTCAGTTTGAACATGCGGTAAAAAGCAAACAAGCTTCCACTTTTTCCATTTCCTCATCTCATTTGTCCATTACTGTCGACAAGCAGAGCAAAGCATAAAAAAGGCAGTGAAGGCCGTGTTATAAAACTAGTGATTACACAGATCGTAGATTTTCAGACAGTAGAGACACTACAGGGGTAACAGAGACAGAGACACAACAAAGATCCCCTGCCAGACTCGAATCAGGGACGTTGTTGTTCAAGGTCAGCATGTTAACCCCTACGGTACATGTTCAGGCTTCATCATACAGGTTTTAGATACAGGGGAAATGACGCTTAAGATGTACGGATGGTTTGGTGCATTATCAGAATTCATGTGGCCGTTGTACCAGACTGATCTGGTCAAGACAAGAGTTGAGCTCTCGATTTACTAGTCGATCTACGTTCCAACCTTCACCTATGGTCATGAGCTCTGGGTAGTGACTGAAAGAATGAGAATGCGGAGGCTGAGGTGGTTCAGGCATCTGATCAGGATGCTCCCTGAGTGCCTCTCTTTGGAGGTTTTCTGGGCACGTCCAACTGGGAACTGACCCCAGGGTGGTCCAAGAACTCACCGGAGCAATTGCATACCTCATCTGGCCCGGGGAACGCCCGGGGAACGCCTGAGGGTCCCCTAGGAGGAGCTGGGAAACGTAGCTGGGGAGATGGACGACTGGAAAACAAGGCTTATCCTGCTGCTACAGACCTGATCCTGGATAAGCAGAAGAAGATGGATGGATGGATGGATGGATGGATGGATGGATGGATGGTATTTGTTGATGTTTTGATACTCAAGGTATCAACTCAAAACTCATTTTATCTGTTTTCCAACAATATCTAGTACTTGGTTTAGGTTAGGGAATGATCTCATTTTTAAAAATAGTGGTTACACTATACAATGAGATATACCAAAAATATGGAGGAAAGATACAGCATTGAACCAGGAATTAAATAAAAATTAATTAATCAATAATGAGTAATCCTTAACTGATGATTAGTAAGTAGTCCCTTGTTACTTCATGGTTACTTCTGGTCTATTATTACCAGTGTTGGGCCTCGTTACTCAAAAAAGTAATATATTACACATTACACATCACTCTCAAAAATAGTAAAGCCTTACATTACATAATTACTCCCTTACGAAAGTAATTAGTTACATTACTCGCTACATTCTTTCTACTTGCAAGCAACAAGCTTTGTGTGTGCGTGCTGTCTCTGTAGGTGCTTTGTTAAGTTTGAGGTAGTGTTAGCAGCGGTGGAGAGAAGTTTCCAACACGGGCAAAGTGTGCACCTTACAGTCAAGTTATTTTCCTTACGTTCAACAAATTCAAAGTAATGTTTGTTGTTGACGCTGCCATTGTTATCCCATCTCCCCTAGCGGGTGGCGACTAACCAATCGGTGATGGTGAAAGATATCTCGTGCCAAACCCCAACCAATCACTCTTCCATTATTGACGGCCCCCGGCTGGCAGCATGCTTCGCTTCTGCAATGCTCTCAGTTGGATATGCAGTCGCTTATGTTTGTGGTTTCTGTACATTTTACAGTTCAGTCACTGCATGCTTTCTTATTTTGCTGACACTTTACTTGAATTACAGTTATTTCCCCTAGTTTAATATGTGTGTTAATAGACCCACTTTTGCCTGATCAGCAAGAAGTTCCACTGTGAACCGTGAGGACTATGAGGTAATATCGCTGGTCAAGAAATGAACAGTAGTCTTTATAATAACTATATTCATAATAACTTTTATTAATAATTTGAAGCTATTATTATAATCTTACAATGTACATTACTTCCTTTCACCCAAACAAAGTAATTTCTAAATCCATCGGCATAAACACTTTGCATTTGACTTCTCTTACTAATACAATTTGATCTGTTGTCACAGCAACATGATGAAGATGAAGCTCGTGATGAAGATGAAGAACCAGGTATTGACCCCTCTGTGGGTCAAAAACAGGCTCTGTTTAAGACAAAGTTGTGATGAATAAATCAGATATTGTAAGAGTTGGTTTACTGAACAAACAACAAAGGCACCAGGAAATCCCCCTGCAGTGCATATAGTTTTGGTAACTTTGATCTGTGTGAAAATTGATTGTCAATTACTGTAATAAATCTGAGTGTGTAGGAATTTGTGCAGGAGTACAGGTATCTGTGTGTGTGCCGGTCACTGTCTGATGACTCGTCTTGCAAGGACCAGCTGGGCCTGATAATGAGTGATGCGCACACACAAGAAATTAAGTACCAGTCACAGCTGTTTACCCAGTGTGCTCTCCCAACTTATCAATATTCAATTAAGATCCCTGCAACCCACCACTCCACCCCCACACACTCTCACTGAAGTAGCCGTCCAAGGGCGGAATAAAGGATGTTTCCCAACTATGCATTTACTCCATCTGTGTCATGATCACCTTCTCTCTGGGTTTGTTCATTATTCTCTTGGTGCAGAGTTAAATCGGACAAGATGTTGTCCAATTCATTCAACAATCTGCCAAAAGTATATTACATTTGTCATCTCGTTAATTCAATGTTCTTCATCGAAACTTTGGGTCCGGGCATTCCCCGCCCCAAACACTCAACAGCACTCTTCGATTTCAGTACACCTCCAGCAGGACAATGCACCCTGCAACACTGCAAAAACTGCTCAGAAACAGGCTTGAGAATGTGTCAAAGAGCTCTAGGAATTGACCTGCCTTCTTAAATCAACAGAGTCCAATTATTGAGCGTCTGTAGTACGTGCTGGGACAAGTCTGATCTATATGGAGGCCTCACCTCACACCCTACTGGACCCAAATGATTTAATCAGACTAGGATCTTGGGAATCTGGAGGCAAGATTGATGCCTTGAGCTCTTCATCATGTTCCTTGGACTATTCTTGAGCAGTTTATCCAGTGGTGCAGGGCACAGTGACCACTGTGGCACAGTGACGCACAGTGACCACTGCCATCAGGGAATGCCATGAGGAAGGGTACTGGGGATGCAACAGTGTCTGGGTGGGTGGTGCATTTCAAAGTGGCATCTACATGAATGCCAGGAAGAAGACAACTGCACTGTAATGAGATGATCACCATTATTAACTTAATTTTTTAGTCATTTTAAAGCCCCATTCCAGCCAGTGTTACTTCCTATCTAATGATCAACATTCTTTCTCAAACAAAGAATGGGGGTGTGGTCAATATGATGGCCTCTCAAACTCTCGTCTCAGTGTGCCTGTGCAAACTTGGAGGCTGACGCATAACTCTCAGATTCTACTATAGTCAGATGTCATTGTGACATTTTAGCTAGATAAGTTTGAGCACAAAATTAAGTGAATTGTCAAAAAATATTTGCCGAACAGAGTGGCTCATCAACATTGTAAATGTCTCATGCCAAAATACCCTGGAGTGGGAGCTGATCAGTGTATAGAAAACACTGCGTACCAGTGATGTCACTGGTTCTCGGAAGGATGCCAGATCTGGTTCAGAAAACTGCTCTGTTTACGGCTGATTGCGAGCTGTGGCTTTGCGGGTAAACACACCGATCTCTTCGGCCCTTCTCCCGGTCTTCTGCTGCTCCTTTCGGGGTTACACATCCACTGGATCCACTCTTCGCTGCAACTGCAGTGTTTCCAGGCTTGTAGCAGCAGCAGGACAGTCCACCTCCACCTCCCCAGAGAAGAGCAGCAAAAGACTAGGAGGACCTAAGAGATTTGCATGTTTATTCCCAAAGCTACAGTTCATAAACTGCCATAAACAGAGCAGCTTATTAGCCCATAAATCATTTTTTTGATTTTCTGATTTAAGATTCTCTATTGAATATCAAATAGATGAATATTACATGGACCAACATTTCACAAGTAGTTGCTTTAAAATCCCATACAACACTTGTGCATGGGCCACAGACAATTCAGAGGTAGGTAAGGCAAACTGAACCATTTAGATAGCAGAAAACACTCTTCCGTGTTATTTTGAAGGACACATCTAAAAAACAAAACAAAAAAGAAAACACTCAATATTGATGGAATTGAAACTTGGAAAAGTTGAACACTTTGGAACAGACAACAGTTTGCAAACAGGTGAGAATTTTGGTCTGGCTTTAACAGCGGAATTGTGGTAGAACAGAACACCTTAAACAGGACCAATTTCCAAATTTATGTCTGTTCTACTATGGATTAGTGTCATACTTCTGTCATTTAAATCCCATTTGGGGAAGTTGTAAATTTATCTATCTGTCAGTCTGAATCTGCCATTTTTGTTAATGCACTACAGATGTTGATTGACTGACGTTGGTAAGACTAATTTACATGCTATTAAAAGCTTCTCAATTCTTCAGAAATAACTGGGTATTAATGGACAGAGTGTGTAGCAGTGGTTAACTTAACACCAAGTTATTGTGCAGTTGTTTGATATACCTTCCCTAGAGCCAATTAGGTCAGTAGCAGTGTACTGTTTGAAACTGTATAGGGTCAAACCCGGAGGATTGTCAGACTACAACCAGGAGATTTAGATAGAAGAGAATACTACTAATACTAATACTAATAATTTGATATATGGGTACCCTAGCTCTTGAGCGTGTATTGTAAGAGGACCATCCTTGAAAAAAATGACAGCTTCATCTGTTTCTGAAAGTTCTCCAAAACGACCTCTGTCTCATTTCATTAAATCATAATACTGAAACCTCACTATGCTCCCAATGGCTGTTCTGATCTGTGTGAGAGTTGTTGAGCATAGAAATATTGTTGAGTGCTTTGGTTAGGAAGCACTGCATCATTTCTGATGAGCAGGTCGGATGGTAGCCTCTGCCATCAGTGCATGAATGCGTGTATGAATGGGTGAATGTGACAAGTGCTGCAAAGCGCTTTGAGTAGTCAGTAGACCAGAAGAGTGCAAGATGAAAGCAAGTCCATTTCCAGGTTAAGCTTTCAGGATCACTGTCAAGTCCTACGTTTAATCAAACAGATAATAACTTGTTTTACTTCCAGTTTCCTGGTTTCTCCTACTTAATGCAGCCATGTTGCTGGATATTTTGTCACTCAGTTTAAGTGGGAATGCGTTGTCAGTGTATACCCTCTATAGACCGAAATACTGTAACGTCGGCTTACAGCAACTCACCTCAGAGTAGACAATTGGCAGTTGATTTGCATTGTAGAAATCGGTATTAATTGGCCAACATGTTTATTACTGTTGTCACTTGAGCCATAACTGTAATGTTTAAAAATATATAGTTAAACACAGTGTACTGACCAATCTGACGTTTCTTCTACTTAACTTGTGTACTGTGCTGCTTTGTGAGCATCTTTGATATCTGCCCAACAGTGACAGAAAAACTGCTAGTTTGGCATATACTCAAGCTGCCATCTTATTGTGGCCCCTACGGGAGATGTTACTCGAAGTGTTTAACGAGAAATTATGTCAGAGTGAGACCTTTTTATATTGTGAGCCCAGATCATTTGGTCCTCGTTTTTATGTTGCATGTTTTTATACTCATGTGCTTTGATCTTTTTTTCTACATGTGTGTTGTGTTTTCTTTTATTAGTTTTATTGCATGGTGTTTTTAATTGTTGTGTGTGGGACCAAGTTGAGGAGTGATTTTAATCAGCTGGGACTGATTTGCATCCCACGCCTCCTGCTCAGGAGTGGTGGACAAGACCTCTGGCTCCTGTTAAAGGGAGATTGAAAACAAGTGAGCGACAAAAAGAGAGGACACAGAAGCGATACAGGGAACGGACGGCAGAGGCGTAAAGCTCCTGAACTTGCAAAAGAAGTGAACATGGGAGATTACGGTAAAGGTGAAGAAAGTGAACCAAACAAACCGATTAGGCGTGTGAGAGCTGCTGTTAGTGCGTGTGACCACCACTGAAAGTACATCCTTTGTATCTGTCTTTCCACAGCGGCGGTGAGAGGAGAAGCGCTCGGCGTGTGCCTCCTTCCTCCCAAGACTTGAGTACCTCCTATCCCCTCCCTTCTTTTTTGTTGAACTGAACACTGCCCTGGAATAGTGGACAATAGTACCCTCATTTTATGCATGGTTTTATGTGTTTTATTATATTTTTAATTTGTGTTTTAATAAACTATTTAAACTTGCTGGGTGGAGAACAGTGGAGTTATCTTGCTGGTATCATTTAAGAACCTCACACTACTGTGTGACAATGACATACATTTTGCAATACCATAATGGAAAAAGCCAATTTGTATGTAAGCTAGTGTGTGATGAAGTGGTTTTTACCAGGAAGTTATTGTAATCAAACATTGTGATTGGTTCTGTACAGTATGAGAGTCTACCATTTTTTATCAATGGAGAATCTGTAAAAATTGCTCTACCAATAGCTGTTTCAGTAAGAAGCTCCCTAAAAGGAAATACCCAGGCGTAATTCTTCATCACATAGGGGTCTATGGTCTAATCTGCATCTATTTCAGGAGCCACAACGTGAGTATTTCTGGGAAGCCCTCTTGTAGACCCTCCATGTTGTTCAGGTTTTGTAGTGCCTTTGTAATAGGGATAGGGAGTGACAGCAGCAGAACGGTCCCAGAGCTCCTTATTATCCCTCTGAGCTCAACTTTAATGCTGCCTGTCTTCTGCACTCTGGATCCCAACCAGAGAGAAATTAGCCCTCTAATTGACAGACAAAAGAAAGTTCATTTCTGTGCTCTCTTTTGATCGCTGTCTGATCTCCTCCTGCTCATCTCTTCGCGCGCCCTCTGTCACTTAGTGGTTTCTCCTCCCTTGCTCCTGTTTGTGATCTGACTGTCTCCCTTCATTCCAGTCCAACTCTCCATCTCTTTCTCTCTCTTTCATCCCTCCTCTTCAGAGAGCTGTCCTGTCCCTCTGCTCATCTCCTTCCCATAATTCATAGTGACAGGAAAGGTTACAGCAAGCACGGCGGAGCTCCGGCTGACAGAGAGAGGAGAGCTGAATGTCTTTTAAAGTCTTGTTCACACTGTTTACAAGTCACCACCGTGTTGACACGTGAGGATTAGTGCAGCTATCATCGTGTCATGCTTTATGATGCAGTTTTCTTCTTTAACTTTGGTTTTGTTCGAAGGTTTTAAAATCTACAAGTGTAGGTTTCATCATTATGTCTAAAATGTGCTGTCTAAATGAAAATGAAGAAGTGTTTTGCGTCCATACACACTGCCAAGTCAAACAGTATTTGCTAAAAATAAACAAGAAGGTGAGGTGGGAGGCTGGAGGCGCAAACACATCACATTAGTCATTAATCATCACTCTAATTAAGCCTGCCCGTGAAGGTTTCATGCTTAACAAATCACTGAAGGTATTTTCATGTATTTAAACAGGTCAGCTGATTTAAGCAAACCAGTTTAAAGAGGCGGTGATGTCACATAAATCTGACTGACTTGTTTATAACAAGTGATGATTTAATAGCTATGTAAGAGACTTCTCTCCAGTCTGCCAAATCAAAATTCTGATGGAAATATCCTGGACTTTTCCATATCAACACAACTGTCAGTTTCAGTCTGGAACCAGCTGTTTTGGTCTGCACAAATCAGGTTTTATTGGGAAAAAAAGAAAATACAGTCCGTGTGACCATGTGAGGTCAGGGGGGTCAGTTTGTCGCAATTACAAAACATATATTTTGTCATGTTTCTTTCGTGGGATATAGCCATATGTGTTTAATATGTTGTGAAAGGGTGTTAACCCAATCCATGTTTTCCTAATCCTAACCAGACAACAGCAAAAAACTGTTGCTCATAAAAACTCACGTTGAAATGATGGTCCTGGTATACATTACCTATTATGTTCTAGGAGCACATCAACACAGCTTTTCAGATAACACCCATGTATATTCTCAGTGGTCATAGATAGATGACACAATTTATCTCCCACTGGCTCTTGTGGCCAAGGAAACCAGGAAAGTGTCATTAAGGTTTACCTTTAACATTTATTTATTTATCTAATTATTTATGTCTTTATATATTTTAATCATAGAACCAGATATTTGCGAATTGCTCCAGCTGTTAATGCATAACACTGTCTATGGGATGGAATGAAAGTAATTTATATGTCTGGACACCTGAAATAACTTTTCTTCCTCTCTCTCTGGATCGACCTGGCTGTGACTGTATTCATTGGAGCAACGTTCTAGCTAAACCCTAAAAACACTTTTTTCAGCTGAAAAACAATGACTATGGGTGTTTAGTAGTGTTGTTGATTAATTCAGGTCCATATCTTGACATTTAGTGAAAAGCATTTTAATTCTAGATATTGTGTTTATATGCATAGCGACAGGTTGAAACCTGGCTTTTGCAGTTGAATGTTGCTAAGAGCGTGGATAGAGACAGGCAACTGCTTTCATCATCAACCTCCCCTCCCTCCCCTCCCCCCTAGTATAAAACTATCACCTCCCAACTCGGCAGACTGTGGGAGAGGAGGATCAGCAAAGAAGTGATTGAGTAGTTAGATAAAAATATGCCTATGATAACAGCCCAGCTGCCAGGTTAAAATGTTGGCAGTTAATGTTTCTGCTAACCACTGACACATTCACAACATATTGACTTTCCCTTAAAACGTGTCACATCACGTTCAAATAGCATGTTTATGACATGACTTTTGTACTGAGAGGTGAAGGGGGTGGTGGTGGAGTTACAGGAGAGAAAGGCAGTGAACAGTTTGAAGTTTAAAAATGTTTAAGCTTGAGACCAGTTTTTTGACAAGCAAGTCAAGCTAATAGTATGTTGGTGTGTATGTATTATGTGTGTATGGTGGTGAGTGGTAGAGGCACTTTAGCCAAACCTCTGGGGTTTGTTTGCTATTATAATAAGCCAAGTTGTCTTTTACAAGCTCTGAGGCTGATTTGTTCCACTTTGTTAAGTGTCCTTGGGTACCCTGAAAGGTGCTATATAAATTAAATCTATTATCATTATTATTATTATTATTATTATTATTATTAAGAAACGGTCCTTTTTGAGAATTCCTCTGTGTGTTTTGTGTATTATTCGGACTAACTGGACCACTTCTCCTACTGATGAGATGCTACTGTAAATATTCTTAATGCCATTGCTCAGTGCTATGGGTACCACATTCAACTCCACAGTACCTCAGAGAGATATTGGTTGTTCTTGGTGGCTAGATTGCAGTTGAGGTGAATTAGTTTATTTGTTATTTGGGTGAACTGGCCCTTTAAACGTGTGAAAAACATTAGGAGGAGAAAGGTTGAGAGAACACAGTGATCAAATGGCTATCAGAACTGACTTTGGAGCTTTGCTGTTGAGATCATGCTAATCAGCTGAGAGGGTAAGACACAGGCATCGATGATGGAAGGGCTGGATTAGCATATAACAGGCTGGTAAACAAAAACAATAGAGCTTTCATTAATTAAGGACCAAGGGGCTGGGTGGGCAGACGGATGGGCGAGGGCTGCTGAGACACTCCGAGCATGGCACAGTGCCAGGCCTCCAACCACGCCAACCAGAACACAGCTGCCTAATGGAGCGCTGGCACTGCTGAAGGACGGGGGGGTGGAAATGGTAGCAAGAGGGAAATTGGAGATAAAAAACTAAATAATCAAGGAATTTGTGGGAGGAAAAAAGGCAGAGAGAGGCATGGGCTGAAAGACAAAAGGGGAAGAAAGAAAGGGAAACAAAGTTTGCGAGGGAATTGAGAAGAGGAGGAAACAAAGGCAGATAAAAGGAGAGGGGGAGTGTGTGTGCAGAGGGAGAGATGAGATGGAGATAGAGATGGAGATTGGATGATATCTCTGTCTCTGTTCATTAATACCGTATGATCTCCTCTCTCCCTCCTTTGTGATTTTAACACATTTCTAATTAGCACAGAATCCTCTAAGTTGGAGTGGGATAGAGGGAGAGCGGGGGGAGAGTATCATATTTATATCTGTCTTTAATAAATTCATTTTCATTTGATCTTTTTTTAAACACACAGGCTGCTGTGCAGCGCCTCTTCCCTTTCCCTTGACTCTGGCAGAATGAAAGGTGGTATAAATGCAGGGCTAATTGTTATGCTTGTAAGGAAGCTTGCATGGTAGCTAAAGTTGTTAGATTACAAAAAGTGGAGATTTTCAAAAGTATTACTGCTGAACAAAAAAACCCATCCTCCCATTTAGAGAAGAGCTTAAAATGCAGAAAGCTGGAGTTAAAGGATCTGTACATCCTAGTCTGGTGCATTGGATGAGATAATCAAGTATAATGATCCAGAGTTTATTTATTTTTGCTTGACTTTACTCTATATGCTCTATTTTGTGTCTTCACAGAGACAATGTCAGTGTAACAGCACATGAGCTCCCTTCATGCCTTTCACTGACACACTTGGCAGTTTGTCTAATCAGAGTGCAATTAAACGGAGACTTCTCTGGGCGACGGAGGACTCTGATTACCCAAGAGTCACTGGGGGTATATTTAGTATCTGTGCTCTTGTTCCTCTGTGGTTAATATGGCGCCCTGGAGCTACAGAGCGAGCTGGTGCATGGCAGAGACATTGGAAGGCAGGACAGGCAGGACTTGGCTGGTGCGCTCGCTCAGACTGACTGACTGACTGCAACTGAGTTCTAACATGATAACCTGCTCCAAACACTCATCATCCTGCTTCCCAGAGTCAGTATTGCAAATTACACATAACTCAAAACTCAATACGCCTGTAGCTCCTCAGTGCTCTGCTGCTCTGATTCTAGACTGCCTCATGTCATAGTTACACTCATATATTAGTTTGCCCCCAAGGAGCCGAAAGGCCAATACTGTACAAATTAAATGCAAGCAAACTTAGCAAGGAACTATGTACATTTTGGATTGATGCTTGTGATTTGCATCCAATGCCAACATTCAGTACAAGTGCAGTGGTAAGGCAGTATGGGTGTGGGGGGTGGGGTGGTGCATGGGCATGGGATGGTTCATGTATGACACTAAAGTTAAGGGCCAAACGGACTGAAAGAGTTTATCTCACAAAAGCTAATAAAATAAACAATTGTGTAATATTACCACACAAATTGAATATTTATATATATGGCTATTAGTGAGTGTTAAGTTGCAGTGAGAAAGGTAGTTGATTGTTGAGTCTGACTCCCATGTACTCAATCTAAGATATTGCACTTTTAAACATCATGGATATTAAACTGTGTTTAACTACATGTACACACACTCTCTTATACACGCACACACACACACACACACACACACACACACACACACACACACACACTTAACATTGTGTTTTACTTTGTGTAGAAATAAAAAAGGAAATATCTTGACTTGAATATGGTTGGAAATTGTCCTGGGGTATCCATAAAAACAGTGGTGGTGCAGCTTACAAATGTTGAAAGGCCAGAGTTTATTCTTTCACTTATAAAAGAGTTGTTCTGTAAGTACTTCTCTTACTCTTTTACTCAAATCAAAAATGGGTCTACAGTGCAAAACAGCGGTAATTCTTGGCATTTGTAGACAGCGGATCCATTTTCAAAATGTCTTGGAGTAGTTTTGTTCATTCTGTGGGAGTAGTGAATAAGACGGAGCTGTTTGATGAAGAGCTGCGGGCCACAGAATGCACACTTTCAACTTCTCTTTGAGGTAAAAACTCCTTTTCCCTCATTATGGTTATCAGGTTCCCTATTATCACCACATTTAAATCTGACATATTGCCAAAAAGGCACTTTTGCTTTACACTTTAACAGCAAAACCTCCGCCATGGTCTTGTCAGTCAGCTCTGTCAACTCTCTCCTTGCTAAAAGTTAAATATCTTACTCTGCGCTGTGACTCTGCTGCTGGCCCCGCTGCTGCACGGTGTAGCTGCTTCGAGCAGTTTGTAATCATAATGTTCCTTATCTGACTGGTGATATTCTAAAAAGTAAAACAATGTTGGGGGCAGTGGTTAAAGTGAAACTCTTGCCAAAAAGCAACCTAGGCCTTATTTGTGAATGTATATGATTCAAACCTTTGGGTAAATGCATAATTACGATGAAAGATGCACTTTTAAGATTTACTGTAGTTTCGTTGTCGGGCAAGTTAATTTTGAATGGGAGTGCAAGGGCACTTAGCCAGCATCAAAAATCACTATTTTTAAAACACTAAAAAGGCTCGACACAACATGAAACTTTGCTCGTAGTATCACCAGGGTCTCTACACATGAACACGAGCATTAAGAACATTGTGTACACAGAGTTTACTAAAAAGAGAGTTTTTGAAGCACTCACGTTAGCAGTAGCATCTCTGGCACGTGGCCGTCATGGCTGTCAAAAAGTATCCATCTGCCTCGAAAAGGTGGACGTCCGTCGAACTCGACCACCTCGCCCATTAAATCGTATTCTTCATACCCAGCCATGTCTTTAGGTGTCTCCACTGGGTCTTCTGTTTTGCTGTGTCTGTGTCACTCAGGTCACCGGTAGCATACTGGCTTCCGACAACAACTATCCACGCAAGATGTCACGTGACTTTTCCGTCTTTTGATTGTAGTATTGTTTCTTATATGAGGCCTTTTTCAACTTGAAGGTCAATATTGTTTTTCGCTAATGACAAAACAACAAATTATCCATGCATTCATATGGAACTAAGCTTGAGGAGTGTTCCACCATTACTCTCCTTCCTGTTGGTCACAGGCGGCGGATGAATACTTTTTGTCTGCCATGACAGCCGCACGCCAGAGATACAGCAGCTAACGTGAGTAGTTCAAAAACTCTCTTTTTAGTAATCTCTGTGTACACAAACAATGTTCTCAATGCTTGTGTTCATGTGTAGAGACCCTGGTGATACTACGAGCAAAGTTTCATGTTGTGTCGAGCCTTCTTAGTGTTTTACTGTAGTTTCATTTTCAGGCAAGCTCATTTTGAATGGGAGTGCAAGGGCACTTAGCTAGCATCAACAATCGCTATTTTTAAATCTTAAAAGTGCATCTTTCGTCGTAATTATGCATTTACCCGAAGGTTTGACTCATATAGATTCACAAATAAAGCCTAGGTTGCTTTTTTGCGAGAGTTTCACTTTAAGTAATGTAGTCAATGTCAGCTCAACCACGGTCTAACTCCGGGAACACAGACCACCACTACAAGGTTTAAATAAGTAAGTAAGGAAGTAAAAAATATTTGCCCTGTTAAAAACTAATGTGAATACAGATGTATCGGGTTCTACATACGATTAGGAACAGTTAAAAGTCCAGTGTGTATGACATAGGGGATCTGTTGGGAGAAGCACAATAAAATATTAATAATCATGTTTTCAATATTGTATAAAAACCTGAAAGTAAGAATTGTTGTGTTTTCATTAACTCGGTCTGAATACTTACTTTTTAACCAGCTATGTCATGACTGTAGTTCTTCACATACTTAGATAATTAAGATAGACAGCCAAAATAATCATTGGAGTATACCACTAGATGGCACACCAGAGAAACTGGACAAACCAAACACTTGCTCGAGATGGGGTCTTTTTTAGCGGCGACAGTAGGGAAGGGAGACGAGTGATTTTTCTGCAACTCCACAGCTAGATGCCAATAAATCCCACACACTGGACCTAGAAAAGAAACCAAATGTGAGATGTGAGGTAGGAGATCACAGACAAAGACAGTTTTCCTTGTTAAAAACCCATCAGCGATCCAACCTGACCTCCTCCCTAAAAGATTGTGCAACACTTTAAAGTTCCTACTTGACTTCAGAGGGAGGCAGCAGATGATATACAACACATAGAATGTTTAAGTGTTTGAGTAAACAACCAATAATGTTATCTTTCTGGTGGGTTTAGTCAAGGAAGTGTGATATTGTTCTTCAACAGAGAAGTCATGAGAGGGAGGTGTGGATTGATGATTGGATGTACAAAACAACAGAAAACAGTGTTTGTGCTATCGTCTGTAAAGACGTGTTTAAAAGTCTCTGCAGTTTATCTTTATGTTAGAGGCACATTGAGATCCGATGCAGTATTAGCAGGATGTCATTATTTTTTCTGTAAATGCAAGACGTGCCATTTTGGACTGCTTCGTGGGCAGGTAGTCACACAGCAGCCAGAGTGCACAGCCCTCAAACCTCGGCAATGCGTTGCACTAAACTGCTCATCAAGGAAGCTAAGCTTAGTAGTCTGGCTCAAATTGGAACTATTGTTACGCCTGAGACACAGGTGGGACCCAAGAGCAGACTGGAGACCAGAGCTGGTAGATAGGATTCTTTATTGGAACGTAGAAACACTCAGGAGTGGAAGCGAACAGTGAGCGGCTAGAGTGCGGCGAGTAGATTGACAGCTCCAAGGGGCGACTATTAGCCGGTGCGCTGGCAGGGGAGCTGGAGCGCGGCGGAGTGGTGGTGTAGGCAAAGATCAGGCGGT
>OMLP01030253.1:6080-19075 GCA_900302685.1 Spondyliosoma cantharus
CCCCCCCCCCACAAACAGACGATCAGGTGCGGGTCCACACTGCAAGGGAAAGGTCAGCTAGCCTTTATTAAGGTGTCATCTGGATTTTTTCAGGATGGAGAGCACTAAAGGCACCCACAGTGAAAAGATTGAGCTGGATGGTGGAGGGGCCATCAGTGGAATGGCGGTGGTCAAGGCTGCGCTAAGGACACCTTTTATATTGGGTGTGGGTAATACAAAATGATATGATAATGACTGCTTGATATCATAATGTAATTGCGTTGCTCATTTTCTCCAACTGAACATACTGAGCTATAACATGACCGCATCTCTCTCCAGTCTCAATCAAGGGCATCCACTGTCTCTGGATGTGAGGTTGCTCTGCAGAAATTGGCTCTGCTCTTAGGGATGACAGCTGTTATTATTCTCTGTAAACCTGAGATGGCACAAAAAGGAAACAGGTGCCACAGAATTTGTCATCTGTAACACGAAGCCGGGATTTACAAAAAAAAAGAGAGAGAGAGAGAAAGAGACGGAACGAACAGTCTGCTCTGAAACTCCAAAACAAAAAGAAGCCCAGATTGTTAGAATAACCTGACACAAGCTCCCGTCTAGAAATGCACACGCTTGAATACCCTAAGTCACCATGAAAGCTGTATTATATTGAAGAGCTGAATGAATTCAAATCACAGCAGAGCTTCAAGCCTTTTTTACCCTGCAACAAGTGCTCACTGCTGCACTGCGGCTATCGCTTCCTTGTTAGAGGAGGAATGGCACGAGCCCTTGAGGTGAGCACGAATCCACAAAAGCTGCTGCCTAAGAGAACACACTGTAATGAAAAGTTTCAAACTTGCACGTTTTCCCTCTTCTCTCCCTTCTTTTTTTCCCTTTAACTTGAACGCGTCCATCGAGTGGGTACAGAGAAAAAGGCGCAGAGATTACGCTCCCTTTTAAACCTCGACACTCTTCCAGAGGATATTGTCACAGAGGACTTCTCCTCGACGCAAACGTGTCTTCACTCCTTTCTAAGCGAGATACAGTACGTTCTTCTTATGACATATTCATCTCATTGTTGAGACATATTGTTTCATCATGAAAAGAAACTTTTCGCAAAATGGCACGCAGTATTTGTGGTGTTATCATGACAACACTGGAAATCGGTATGCTTCGCACAGCAAAAAGGTCTTGTAGCTTTTGTAGACTACAGAGGGTAGTTTGTTTGTAGGCTACTGGATGGTCAGAGAAATTAAATATAAGCTTTGTTTTGTGTAATTTAATGCAATTTATAAATGAGCAATCAATTCAAGGCTTTGTATGCCTAAATGTAAAGACTAAAGGGTGAAACTGTAGTGGAGGTTGTTGACACCTCTACGTTATTTTGTATGTTTTCATCTGGACAAAAGGTTTTTAGGCAAACCTTTTAGGCAGACTCTTTCATGACATCGTTAAATATGGTTGACAAAATGTAACTGTAAATATGTGTTTAGGTTGAATGCAAGGCAAAATTACAGAGTGACTTGTGATATGATATCATAATGTGATTCTGCCATAATCGATGCGCTGCAAGACAGTTGTCTACGATACATCTCAAAAACTGTGTGACTGAAAAAGCCAAAACCCAAGTACTCCTTAAAAGGCAAAAAGCAGGAACTATGTACATACACTGCATTGTGGTGTCTGTTGCATCTGAATTTGACAACCAGTTGTAGGCTGCAGAGGTTAAAGGATAGGTTCAGCCAACTTTGAAAATTCAGTCATTATGGATTGTTGGTCATTATTGCTGATGGAAAGTTGGAATATGTTTAGGTATCCACAAAACATTTGTGGAGTTTCGGAGTAGATGGGGACTTGTTTTTAAAAGTGAAAAAAACAAAAAATACAACAAACGAATCCAGTGTAATCCATGTTTCCACAAGCCCTGAGATCCTAAATTGACGAAAATGTAATTTACACCTTAACGCCTGCGTACCTAACGCCTTTAGCTTAGCAGCAACAGTGAAGATTTCAGCTTTAAAATGGTTGTAAATAACGTCTTTTCATGTCAGTGTGGGATCTCGGGGTTAACAGGGACTTAGATTGCACTGGACAAACTGTATGGAGCCATTTTATAATGACTGTATTGCAATTGTTTGTTCAATTCCATCCTCCTCTCCAGACCCCTCATTACTTCTTCTTTGTACAGTGCTGATTTGGATTCTTAAAATCTTCTAAAATGTGGCTCCAGAACAGACAGGGGAGTCAATTTAGTTGTTTTTTTGTTTGTTTAATGCAAACAATATGAACAGGAGGTCATTGGGTCATTAGCTAATGAGGCAGAAATCACTTCCCTCCAATATCCACTGCATGCTACCAAAATAAAAATAGATGGAAACTATCACTAACCACCATTGCAACTGTTAACTTCAGTCATACAGTCACTGTACAGAAATAATCAATCTTCAATCTTGAATGAGATATTAAAGCAAAGACAGTTTTATTTATAGCTATTAAAACAAGACAGGAGCTGAGAAACCGCAGTTGACACCATGATCCTACCGTGAAATTAAACTCACTGCATATATAAGACGTAAGCTAATACGGATAGGAGAGATTCTCTGTATTTATTGAAAGTAATATATTATGTGACACTTGACATTAAGTCTTTCTCACATTTAAAATTAAAGTTAGCGCTCGCATTTCCTTTATTTTAAGTCTTCACAGTAATCCGGTGTAATACACACAGATAGATGATGGAGGAAAGACCCGACCCTGAGCTTTTTTTAAACTTGTTAGCATTATTTATTGTATCATTTAAAATAAAAATGCAAGTTATTGCTCCAAATCATGAACCAGCTGTGGCTGCTGCGGCGCTACAACGGTGAGGACGCTTGATGAATAGGCTAATGACTGTGTGTTATAACCTTTACGTGATTACAGTATGCATTACCTAATAGAGCCTGTTAACCCTCATAAACCACATGGCTCTGCAAATGACTTTTTTATAAACAGCACTCAGTGTACGCCGTGCACTCAGCAAGCTATAAATGGAAAATACTGTATGTTGAAGTATTTAAGCTGCGTTGGGGAGGCGCTGAGCCTCCGTGAGGTTTGTGTCGAGCTTTTAAAGGGATGTGATCTGACCTTATGGCTCAGGATTGATCTGTGGTAAAAGGATTTTTTATAGTGATCTCAAATTTGACTGAGTCAGGCGGTCTGTATCATATTTGCAAAATGACATTGCTGTACTTCTGCGTTAATACATTTTCTGTTGTCCTCTTATTTCATTATTTCGACATCGTATTGACTGGCTGATATTTAAAGCTTGTGAGTGGCTCAGCCATCGGCGTACGCCAAGAAGGGACTCAATCACAGGCTTCAGAGGGATATCAGGTTTGTCTTCAATCTCTCTCCTTCTCTATGCACCAGTAATGTCATCAATCTGCCTGTCTCAGGATTCTTAGTTGATACTGAAATGGCAGATCCCTCTAATTTATTGAAATGTTCTTTAAAACCCTTCCAACTTCACGCAGTTTTGGTAAACCCAAAGCAACATGAAATATTCATGTTGTAGTATTAAGCTAGAAAATACAGTCCGCCAAGGTATGTATGTGGGATGCTGATGCTTCTTTGCATCACACTCAGGCAGGCCTTGGGGGTATTTTATAACCATGCCAAGGGGATCTGGCGCTCCAATAAATCAAATGTGTTGGCCAGTAATTATTGCTTCTGCTCTCTCGCAGGGATCGGGGGATTTCACTCGTGAACTTCCTCTCAGTGGGCTTTGGAGCACTAGCCCCTGTGTGTTTTGAAAGACAAGTGAGCAGAAAGCCGAATGTCAGTTTAATTGGTGCGTTTGTGGCTGCCGTTGCACGCTCCTCACCAGCCGCAAATTAGTTCCAGGGTGCAACTCAAGGACAAAGGGCCTGACACATTGATATGTGCACACAGCCGTGATCAGTTACTGTGAGAGCAGCGTCTGAAGAACGATGAGTGCTGGGGGAGCGGCCATCCAGTGGTACCCTGTGAGGACAGTTTTAATGATCCTGAGTTGCATGCTTTTGCATTTCAATATGGGCCGCGTTGTACGGTATATACGGCCGTTTACATTATGCAGCTTGTCCTGTGGTTTAATAATAATAGATAGTAATGATGCAAATAACACTGTTTGCATCAGTAGTGAATCATGAGACCTCGGCCAAGGGCATCATGGGTTGCTGGTACTGCTCCAGAGAAATATCCAGGTTCAGTGTGTACAGTGCCGTCTGATACCTCAGTCTCTTTGTTCACTGTACTGCAGCACGATGATGTAGGTGCACTTTCACACTCCAGACTTAGCTTTTGACAGCTGTGGCTGGAAAACCTGGTTCAAACGTCGATGCGCATCCATTTTTGTCTATTCTCTTTGTGTTCCCTGGACCGCCGAAACACAGCAAGGTGGAAGAGACCGCTGGACATGGAGGGGAGCACACATCCACGGGAAATATGAGAGCAATCCTGTTTTTCTGTGCTGAGCTGAATCTAATATCGTCCGTCAGCGTGCCAAGAAGCATGTTTCCCAGGTGACTCCGAATGCTCGCCTGACATCAGCGGCTACAAAACATGTCAACACGTTTTCACCCCCAACTCGTCAAAATATGGCAGCTTGGTCAGTGGCCTTAAACTTCAGACAGCGATGGTCTATCTGCCCCTCTAGTGTCAGTTTAGCTCCCGAAGGGCTCCACAGTCAAAACATCAATGATATGGAATATGCAATATCCAGTTTAATTATTATGACGTATGATTGTAGGACTGTAATTGATGTAGTGACATGGTCATGGTTTGGTTAAGGTGAGGTACCAGAACTATTTGGTTAGGTTTAGGACAAGATCATACTTTGGGTTGAAATAATTACATTCAATCACGTAACTTATTTACGTCTAATTTAAGGGACATAAGTCACCTAATGTAAGTACGTCACTTGCGTTACATAACTGAAAACCAATCTCTCTTCACTGGGGGGTTTGTCCGGACTTTCCATGCTCTTTATACTACTGCACTAGATGGGTGATTCAAGAGGTAACGCTAGAGGAGTAGCTACAGCGTCCGACTTAGAAGTGTGCAGCCGTAGCAGGCGGTCAAGTGTTGATTGCCTTCGAGGAAACAGATAAGGTAATATGTGACTGATATGGTGATTGTGTTGTGGGGTAAAATCCACATTGAAGTCAGTTTATCAATATCAGTCCAATGTTGACTGAATTAAATGTTAGTCTCAACAATAAGGAGTGCTGGTAAATATAAAACATCATGTCGGGCCAGAAAATCTAGCAACACACTGTCCTGATCAGGCCAGTGGTAGAAGAAGACTAAAATCCATAGTTTTATTCCAGAGTTTAGGATGGAAGAATCAAAGGAGTGAGCCATCTTGCTTGCTTCAAATCTCTGTTGAGAGTAGCACATGTGCGGCACCAGTCGGGCACTGGCAAGCAAAATGGTGGCAAGTATGGATTTTTATAGTCTACACACAGTTAGCAGCCGGCACCTTCGCTGCGTCCAGGGTTGAATGCCGTTCAAGATGATTGTGTTTGGTTGAAATACATGCAAATGAGTCAGAGCATTTTTTCTCCCCCTCTAACCCAGAATGAAAATGTGAGCAAAGTGCAAGCGAACATTTCTATTATCCTGGAAACAGGAATTTTACTGGCATGTTGGCAGTACAGGCTCAACTTGTAAAGTGTAGTTTGCTGCAGGTTTGAGACCAATAGTTATCTTTAGTTAAGTAAAAAAGGCTTCAGGCAAGTAGATTTCTGTGCCCCTCTGCCACTCCCTGGTTATCTCTCACCTCCTGTAAAACCTACACTTTAATTTGATTTTATTTGCATGTTTTTGTTATTGACTTAATTTGTTCATATTCTTTGGTCATGTTCTCTTTATATTCTTCCTTCAAAGGGCTGAGGTGTGTGTATACCATGGCTGGATTGAGCTACCAGGGGGGCCCGGGGCAAAAAATGAGCTGCCGGACCCCTATTAACCTTCATCTGTATATTAATTTGTTTTAATTTGTTAGTTCATGAATATGCACTCTAAAGTACAAAACTGTGATGAGGGTCTTAGAAGCAGAATAAAAAGCCGGGACCTGTATCATGGCGTATATTCCCAAACAAGTTTTTTTTTTCCATTAAACGAGCACAAAGCAGCGGTACAAATGTAACAGAATTCACAGTGGTTATCCAGCCAACATGTAGCCTATATTAATTCCCCTTATCATCAAACAGAGGTATACTGTGACTTCCACTATAAAGGAAGCACCAAAAGGTGCCCCCACAGGTAAAACCTTTTGAATTGTTGCATCAGAAGGAATTTTTGAGAAAGGTTGGGATGTCCTCAGCATCAAGCTGCACAAATTGATTTTTTTCAGCCTCATGGGACAATGGAACAAGCTATACTGCAAACACAACATAACTTCACGCCGCCTGCTTTACATGTGGTGTATTATAACATACTAGCAAAACACTGCCTATTTAACATTTGCCTTCATTTAGGTTCATGTTTCTGGTGTCCCGACAAATGGAGGACTTATATACACTCTGTTTTAGACTGAAATTAGGTTGATCAGGGTGATGTTTGTTGCAACGGAACCAGACGAATCTACAAGCTTGTCATTTGCTCTGGCAGACACGTCTAGCCGCCCTCCCCGTTCAGACAGATTGCAGCTTGGTTTGTGACAAGGCTATTGACCATCTTAAATCTCGAATCGTGAATCTTGGTTTGGTACGATGACTGGCAGACAAGTCGCATCGCATGTCACACGTTTCGACACTTTCTGATCGGTCGTAGGTTTATTTAATTGCGTCCAGTCTGCATTTCAGTCCAGCACAGCGCACCAGACTCCCCAAACTTAAATCAAACTGTCCAACGAGGCGGTGCTGATCAAATATGAATCACAGTTCTCTCACTTGGTGCGTTGTGAAGGGCGGGTGCGGGCATAAATCTAGAAATGATCTGTGGGTTTGGGTCGGGGTCAGTCTTGTCAGTGGATGTGGTACATTCAAGTACTTTTAGTGAAAATAAAGTGTAAAAGAAATGGGCTAAATTGACATTGACTGTATTCTTGGATGTCCATGTGTCTAACCATACATACAAAATGTATGTCTATTTTTTTTATTTTATATATATGTGAGTAGAATAATGCCTTTTCATGTTCATCTACACTGTACATGTCTGTAATGAGGGTAAACAGGGAAGCTGGAACCATGGTAACAACTGTGTGACTGGGAAACACAAACTTACATTAGGAGATAATCCAGGTCTTTTGATGAGGGGCTGTATGAAGTACTGATCCCTGGTCAGTGTATAACCTGCAGTAGATGACCGTCAGCTCTCCTCCTGTGTGGAGAAGCAGCAGGTAGCACCAGCAGGAAGCAGGGCATTGTGCTGCAGTATCTGGTGAAGGGTACGCTATGTTTTAAACACGCTTTAAGTTGCCATCTAACAGCCTTTTTCTTTGGCCTATGTTCCCTCAATCATACAACGTCCGTAACCCTATGACAAGAATAATGTAGTGCCAAAGGAAAAAACTGTTTGACAGCAACGTAAAGCGCCAAAAATCTTCAAAACATGGCGTAAACCTAAACAGATATATATAAAGTTTTTAGCTGGTGCTTATTTTAGGTGTCTAAAATGCTGCTGCTGGTTTCGTTTACAGCAGTAAATATGCCCGGCTTCCTGCCGGCGCTACGTGCTCCACACAGGTGGAGAGCTGACTTTAGAGATAAGTACCTCATACAATGACCTCATCACAAAACCCAAACTATCACTTAAAGTGCTTCGGGCTTTAGTCAGGTTTGGATGTAACAAAAAAAAAAAAAAACATATCTCCGGTCGGGGTCTGTTACTCTGTCGGACTCGGTCAGGTTCAGGTAGAAAATTGCAGCCCAAGACGCATTCTAGCAGTCTGGCCACGTGGTGTTTGTGGGCCAGAGCCAAAGCAATGAGCTAAAAGAGGCTAAAATAGTCAAGTTAAGGGGAACGGGAAAAGCTGGATAATCATTTGTTTTGGTTTGTTCCTGTCAGTGTCTGTTTTTGTGAAGAATATTGATGACTGCAGCTTTAAAGATTTTTATTTTATATACTATTTATAATCCCAAATTGGGAAAATCTTTTTTTCCACTCACATTACACACAGTCGCGCACACGCAGCGTAGAGGAGATGAGTGGAGGGGCTGCCACACATGCTACGGCTCCCAACGAGCAGTGTTAGGGGCCAGTGCCTTGCTCAAGGGCACCTCGGCAATGCCCAGGATGTGAACTAGCACTCTCCAACTGCCAGTGCACATCACACTTTTTTTTTTTTTTTTACCAAACTGTATGTACCATCGATACTCGATGTTGCAGAAATGCAGCTGTCCACAGCTTCAGCAGAATGCTACAAAGAACAATAAGGCAGTGTCGTGATACATTTGGAAGGAAACAGATCATTAAAATTTTTATATCATATTCCACCTACACTGTTTATCTGTATGTGTGAGGAACTTGATTTATGTAGCCTATTTTCCCTTAAATACGTTTCCTGTTTATACAGTTTCTCTGATATCTTGTTTATTTATTGATGTAGTGTACATTCCCCCATGACGAACACAAAACTCATTATTTAGAGCAAGCAGTAGCGTACACTGTATTTCATTACGGTTAATACTTTTGGAATAATGTGCTTGTTCGTATTATATACTTGTTCGTGTTATGACACCAGCTGGAGTTCATTGGTTCCATACACCTCTACATCACCGGCGTGGTGCTGTGCTGTTCGTGCAGCTGCGAGGAGGCTGCGGAGAGCAGTTTACTGTAATGCCACGCTGCCTCTGCATGTCGCCCCGCTCTGATAATTGCGCCTCGCATTGCAATCACTTCAGCCCAGGATCCCATCGGGCGAGTGACACAGGTTGTTTTTCAAGCCGCTTCTTGGGACAGAGCAGGGCTGTAAATAGTGTAATGTTTCTCTCTCCGGGGAGCGCTGAAGCATTGCTGTATTCACTCTTGCAATCTGGGAGCATCACAACACAATTTTTCACTTGGCGAAAAAAAAAGAAAAAAACAAGGCAAAAAAAGAATGAATGCCAAGGTTCTTTTTCATTTTTTACAGTACCGTTATCCTGCAACAGGTTTTTCCACCGCCGATGTGTCTTCTCTCAGGTAAAGCTGCATTCATTTGCTTTGCCGCAGTTAAACCGAGGATGTAAGGGAAGGCATGGCTGATTCCAACCCATTTTATTGAAGTGTGCGATAAATAAGTACCCAAGTGCTGCTTTCACCTCCCCGTCTGCTCCTCGGGATGAACCTCGCTCCCTCCCATCGCAGCCATTTAGGGAGGGTGGAAATGTTATTGCTCTGTCAGTTTTATCTCACATTACGGAAGCTGCAAGATGTCACTATTGGTGCAGAGTCTCGGCGTGGTTCTGGGACGCTGGAGTCGGCCCAGTGTTCTGCACTACAGCTGCTGGTGTCTGCTTTGCTCAGACACGTTCAGTTTTCATAAAGAGGCTGTTTCAAACTACCTTGCATCACTGCATGAATAATCGCATGTTCTGCACTTGGTGGGCTGGTGAAGATACTGCCACGTTTACATGCCGTAAACACAACTTGACAAACATTAAATAAAATTCCGCAACCCTAAGGCAATAGGGGAAATGTCTTGGCAGGTAAATAGGAAAACACAAAATACAGATATGGGCAACGATGCTGACGTAGCACCAAAGCAAAAAACAGTTCCAAGGAAACATTTTAAAACCAACATCGGAAAAATTAAAGGCACCACTACAGAGCAAGTTCTCAATAGCTGACTGTGAGCTGCCGCCTGCAGGCCATGGGAGGATAATTAATGTCAAAACAGTGCAGTGGTACAAACACACTTTGGATCCGCTCTCGGTCTGACATGGCTACAATGCACCAGCAGTCTTCAGAGCCCTTCCAGCGTTTTGGTGGAGACACATTCCAGCAGACTGCACTGCAACGAGCCGCCTCTGACTGGCCCTCTAATGAGGTTGGTGACTGTCAACAGCCTTCCCCAGTGCTTCTCCAGCCAGCCAGGGTGCTTGCTCTCTACCCGCCGCCCTGCTCCCTCTGGGCCTGCCACACACTTTACACTGGCTGCACCGATTAATCAAATAAAGCCTTCTGCTGCTCACTTTTGCATTTTTTTTAAAGACTGTAGCCCTTGAGAAGTGCTCTTGACATGTATAATAATTGGGAATGCTGCTGGCCTTGTTAGCAGGGCTAAAGTAGGGTGGCGAATATGTTCCAATGCTATAATTAAATACTCGCAGCAGCGACGATGTGTATGCACGTGCAGATAATCGACACATGTTCACGTCGCATGTTTTTTTTTTTACAAGGCTGGCCGAGCTGTCTTTCATTACAGACCACATCCTCGCTTTGTGCATGCTTGACACTCAGAGCCAGACCGCTGTTTGTGAGTATTTTTATTGAATTCCAATACATTTGTTCCAGACAGGATCAGTGAGTTCTTACTGCACGCTACTTGTATAGATTTGAATTTAAGAGTTGATGTAAGTGTTACTTGCTTATTAAAAATAGGTGTTAAATAGCTCAATATTCCAACAGCAATCATTGTTTTTTCCTCCTGCTTTTGCAGTAAAAGAGAAAATAAATTTTCTGGCATCCCTGCTGACCTTATCCAATCAGGAAAGAGAACTCCATAAAGGGGCAGTTCCTAATCAGCATTGTTATGTTCTGTGGCTGTATTTTTATTGAGACTGATCCACTGAAGGTTTCATTTCTAAGAAATGGACCGAGTTCTCATATCTAACTATTGCCTATCTTGAGGTACGAAGTGGTATTAGAAGACAAGACAGGCCGTGGCTAGCTGGTAAGCATGCATACGTATTTTACAACACAGTACATAGCTGTTTATGACCTGACTTCAACACTGTTATTTCTTCACCCAGTTGATATCGTTCATTCATTTTTGTTTTTTATGTTTTAAAGTGGCTTCTTTAAGACAAGCTTTCACTTTCCTCACATTCAGTCCCTTGTTGGTTCTTTTTTCACCATGCAGAAGCAGAATTCCTCCCGTCTCATCCCTGCAGCATCAGCTGAGCAACAATCAACTCAATTTCTCCAGTAATGTGAAGTATGTGGTGACACCACCACAAATATTTTAGCTGTCATTCACCACCGACCGTACGG
The DNA here is from genome assembly GCA_900302685.1 of Spondyliosoma cantharus. NCBI lineage: Eukaryota > Metazoa > Chordata > Actinopteri > Spariformes > Sparidae > Spondyliosoma > Spondyliosoma cantharus. Next base: position 17,217 of record OMLP01030253.1, read on the forward strand.
ATTTTACCAATAAACTTCCATCCAAACAAGCTGTTTTCAATTAGTCCAAAGAACAGATGCTGCCATTCTCACATGGCCGAGGCATTCAAGTAGTTAAGTAAATCTCTGCAGAATCTAAAGGCAGAATACAGTCCATGTCTAGTTTAAAAGAATGATTCACCACTCCAATTGGGATTCAACTCAGATGCTGAAATGTTTTTTTTTTGCTTTTTTTATATATAGCTGGTGTCTTTCCAGGGAAGACTCCACTGGGACCATAAGATAATACTTTTTTATGTTTTCTGCAGCAGAAACTGTGCTTTATTTGTTATAAGCACCACCAGCACAATCTCAAACTGCACCAACAGTAAACAATAAATAAATAAATAAATAAATAAAAAGACATTATTGTGCCGACAATTGATCTCTTAAGTGCAATGCAAAACATATCAGCCTAAAAAGTGATGATGATTGATCTCTAAGTGCAATGCAAAACACAGCACGGCAGACGAACGCAGTTAGAGACAAGTTGATGAACATAATGGAGCCATATATTTCTCTCAGGACTCGGTGGAGACGGGGCTAAGAGAGAGGGAATATTGGACTTACATTCACCAGGTGGCCACAAACATGACTCCAAATGAACGCTGATATTGCTAACTGCTTGGTGTGTAAATGAGCATCTGTTTACTCCCGAGGTCTCCATATCGACTTCAAAGATGATGATATGTCAGTGTTGTGTTTAACAACTTCTACTTAAAAAGAGTACAACGCACCTGCATTTTCTTCTTGGGATCGTTAAAGATAAGTGCCCAAATTCAAAAATCCTCAAGCCTGTCGCTATAACTTGTGGGATGGAGCCGGAGAGTGAAAGGAAAGAAGACAATTAATATAACCTCTTCAGTGAGCATCTGTGCCAGTCATGTCACATAGATTTTCATCAGCAAATGGTGTTTGTTTAACGGTCTATTCACCGTCAGTGGCTGACCACAGGATCATTTTATTCACTCGCCAACAAGCTGACTAAACTCAGCACTCACCAGAGACTCAGGTTCTCTCTCTTCTTTCTCTCAACTCCTCTGTGAAATGTTACATTCATGAACTCAACAAACGTTTTCCCTCCAGCTCCAGTCGTCAGTCAACGTTACATTGTGTGGACACAAGACAATGCAGGTCACCTCCATGTGTCGCTGCTGCAGTCAGGTTGACAAACAGGAGTGAAGATTCATCCACCTTTTAATCCGAGGTCTCCACCCATTGGTAAATGGCTCCAGATCAGAGCAGAATCCAGGTGTTTATTCCTCCAGCATGGATTTGTTTTGATTGAGAGACGTCTAGCAGCATCACTAACATATTGTTATCAAAGGTCCCATATTATGAAACACGTTTTCTCTGGTCTCTACATGTTTAAACTGGTCCTCCCTGAGCCTGCCAACTCCCAGAATGAGGAAAACAAGCGATTCCTGCATGGTCTCTGCAGCCCACCCACTGGTAAAACGGGGCTCCAACAGGCTGTTCAGATTCAGCTCCTGTCGTTACGTAAACCAAAGGAGTCATTTTGATAGGTCGACCTCTTCTGCGTGGTGATAGGAGATATCTGAGAGGGGGGCGTTCATCCTCGAGGTGAAGTTCGGTGTGTCCAGCGATGAGATAGCAGTGTTTAGCAATGTCGTCACTCAGAGCTAGACATGCAAATTGCTCTGTTGTTGGTTGTAAAAATCAACATCAGTATGTATTCTGTCCCAGCTACAGAAGAACAGAAGAGACAGTGGTTTCATTTTTAACGACAACGTGCCGGCTACGGTTCGTGTAAGTTTGTGTGTGTGTGCTAACCACTTCACATCGGACTGCTTCAGTAACGAGGGTCAGTACAAAGATGG
>OMLP01030256.1:5695-24904 GCA_900302685.1 Spondyliosoma cantharus
AAAAGAATTTGAAATTTTTACTAAAGATCTGTTGATCGTTACAAATCCAGATGCGACAGTCTAAGGCATAGCTGTCAGTACTAAAAAGGTGCCAACCACTCATTAAAAGCAATTCGGGGTTCAGTATCTTGCTCAAGGATACTTCAACATGCAGCTGGGGAAGGTGGGGATTTGAACCAGCAATCTTCTGATTACTAGAGGACCTGCTCTACCTCCTGAGCTACAGCCATCCCTAACCACTGCTGCAAACGTCTGCCTTCCTTGTAGTCTTGGATGCAGGAATCCTGGCGGATTATGTTTACTAAAGATAAACTGCTCAGATCCCCTTATGCTTGACAAAGGCAGTGAATGTGATCCTTTATGACACCGGCCTATCAGAAGTCTCTAACAATGACAGGCATCTCCTGCTGTGACTTTGACACATCTCAATACCACTCTAATTTTGATGGAGCCTGTCTTCCAGACGGCTGGCGGTGACAAGAGAATGATAGTAAAGTAGAAGGAGAAGCACTTAAGAGACCTGGGAGAGGTCTCTCTCCTCTGGGCAAAGCAATAATGACCTTACTGTCTCTGTCTATGTCAATAGCACTCCAGTGTCCATCTATTTCAATCACATCCAGACTTCCTGCTAATGACAGGAAGTGCTGATAATGCACAGGAAAGAGTCAAACACGGCAAGGTGAAGGCCGCATTTTGGAAAAACACTCCCAACTTCAGATGTTTATTGCCTGCTGAAGATTTGCGGAGAGATGCACCACAAAACACACTGACGTCAAACAACCATGTTTGATGAATGGTTATTCAATTGCTCACCATCAATTGAATTAAAGGCAGCACCCATATAAAAACATGCACGCAACCTTTTAGTACAGCTAGTCCCTGGAGGCAAAGTGGTCCTTCTTGTTTGAGGATCTATTATAATCTGCTAACACTAATGCAGTTTTCTTGCACACAACCAAAAGTTCGCCTACACTCCACTATTCATTTCTCTCCTTCCTCTTCACTTACAAACACACAAGTTCCAGATTGGGACAATTTAAGAATCTCGAGGCAAAATCACTCGACTCAGCAAGAGTGGCACGGGAACACAGAGTACTGGCGTGTTGAATGGCCTCATAGGACAGGTTGTGGCTTTGCATTTGGCTATGAAACACCAAAGGATTCACTGAGGATGTAGAGCAGCTTACATCATAGTGAAGACCTAGCTGTTGACTGAACCAACAGCTGAACTTTTTTTTTGTGAGTGCACTGGTGGTGTGGCTTTGGGGATAGCAGTGTAGGCTGGTCTTTCTGTTGATTGGCCAGCCACTTTAGTCTGAAATATCCCAACAACTACTGGGTGGATTCACATGATGGTCCCCAGAGGATGACTCATTACAACTTGAACCCAGCTGCCAGAGTAAATGTTTGCATGTGTGTTTTTGCAAACCACAAACTTTACATCTTTTTAGGTTACATTTTCAGTTTCATGTTCTGACAACATTGTGTTTATGGTCTGGTTAGGTTTAGACACAAAAATCGCCTGGTTGGGGTTAGGAAAAGATCATGTTTTGTCTTTAAATACCTGGTTTGGTCACAACAAACAAGGCAGGAGACGTACCAAGGCCTCTTTAAAAACACCTGGTTTTGTTATGATAAACACAACTTGAGATGTTCTGACTTCTCATTGCCACATTGTTACATTATAAATCTCCTGACTTTTCTTCCAAGGCTACCAATAGCTGTGGATATTGGAGGTCCCCAGATAATTAATTCTAATGACTTTTCTTCAGAATTTACCTCTAGTGTCATCATCTGGACAAAACTTTCACATAATTCTTAAAATAGCTTGGTGTCAACTGGAATACTTGGCACTAAATATGTCTCATGACATTATCTGCTTTAAAAATAGTAATCTAGCAGGTTGACAGTTTTGGTTTAGTGTGTCTTGACAACAAGTGGATTGCCTGCCATGAAATGTGGTACACCCACAATATACCATTTCATGTACCACTATCGTCAGGGCAAAATACCAGGCCAAATACTTAGATTTATGACCGAATACCCACAATACTATTAGCATTCTCACCAGCCTCAGCTGTAAACTTAGGTCAATGCTAATGAGGAAACGTCAGCATGATAGTCAACCAATTCAAGATGGTGATAATGGTAAATATTACCTGCTTTAGCCTTCCTGCTAACTGTCACTTACCCAAGTACAGCACCACAGAGATGTTAGCGTGACGAGAGACTCTTGCTGAAAGTCTGGTTTTGCTGGTGTTTTCAGTGAAAATCCCCCTTCACTTGTGTGTTGATACAGCTGTTGTTTTTCCAGTCTGGAATCATGAAACACTACATAGAAATATGAATAATTCCATGTAAGAAATTAAGATTAGATAAGAATTTTCTTTCCATGTTCCTAACCCTTTAAAATGTTGCTGAAAACAAACATGCAGTGGCAAAATAAGCCTTGTGCTATTTAAGAAGCTCTCTCCACACTGACTCATATCACATTTCTACCAACTGTAAGTGCCTTTCTGTTTCTGTTGCTCACTTCTCTTCTCTGTAGTATGTTGTTCTTACAGGATTTGGCACTGAAAAGCCCCATCTTCACCTATAAACTACGTTTTTCATAATATTTGGTGATCTGACGATTCTGCGTTTGCACTCATTAAAATAAACGTGTGAATAAATGTGTCAGATAAACAGCTAAGATGCACCGTTAAAACACAAAAGTGCTTTCCCAAGGTAGCCCTGAGAAATGAGTCGCTGTAGCACAATATGAAGGTGATGCGGTGTGTCAGTCAGGTGCGAAGTGAAGACAGCACAGTGTCTCTTTATCTCCAACACCAACCTACTCATCTGGCCTCTCCCAGCAGCTTGCCCACTCACGGGGAGGAGGTGGCAGCGGAAAACAGGCTGGATGCAATGCCAGAGATGCAGTGACACGAGGCCGGCACTATGCCAACCACTCATTGCCCACTTAGGTCCTCTGAAGTGGGCTGAAACTGTTTTAACGGGTGGTCAGTAATTAACGCGCACACATACAAACAATCAATATGAATAAATCAAGCTTGAAATTAACATTTTATAGGTTCAAGACTAAAAGGTTCCAGTACAGTTGCACAGACATCAGCTCCTCCAGTGACTTCACCCTCTGCTCAAACCCACGCAGATCATTACAGCCAACGGATACGCCATATTGGTGCATCTACAGAGAAAAACATGCACATTCATTCATTGTTCACATAGTAATGTGGACGCTGGACAGTGAATTGAAGTTTTAGTGAGTGTCCAGAAATCAGCCCTGCGTTAAAACAACATAGAATGCTGCACTCGAGCAAGTGTGCTGCTTCAGGTACTAGTGAGACATGGAATATTATCCAGGAAGTAGTGTTTGAGTTACAGATCAATGAGGCCTTTGCTGAAAACCCTATCTTTTCTTACAAGGGTTGTGAGGCAATGCAGAGCCTTGCTGGAGGACCTTGCATTCTGGCAAAAAATTGAGCCGGATTAAACTTTTTGACGAGCAGATGACCCTGCATTTAATTTTCCTGGAACTCCCCTGCATTGGAATCCACACTGCACTGCCTGCCTAATCAATTCAAATTAATTCTGGTAATGCATTTCTTCACACAGGGCAAAAAGAAAACTCAGCTCGAAGGCAGCTTTAGTGTTAAAGTTTAAAATATTTACTTCATAAATGTAAATGTAAGTTCAGGGATACCATTTTATTTTGAAAACAAGTTGAAAGACAGTAATCACACCAACAGGTCCAAGAGGCTTTCATGTGCTTTCCTGATAATAGGAAAATATTGCGCTTCACCATTCATTTTAACACCACGGTTCCACTTCTGAGCAAAGATGTTAAATCGGTAATATTATGCAATGTTATCATATAGCATGTATAATACATTGGCCAACCTGCTGGAATCATCATATCCAGGAATTCTGGGGAAATTCCTGCACAGCAGAAGGGATTGACAAAGTCTGTAACCAAATTTCGTGGCAATCCGTTCTAGAGATATTTGACTCACGTACCAAAACAGACTGACGAACCGACCAAACCTTTGACATTCGTCAAGCCCTGCAGCTAGTGTGGCTGGATTCATAACAGCAGCTTTTATCTGAAACATGTAAATGATTCACAACACAATGGTCCTGTACATATCAATTTATGCAAAAGAAAAGAAAATGAGCATGGGCCTGTTGGTGGCCTCAATATTCTGAGACATCCATCACGAGGCCTGCTTTCAAATGATCGAGCTCTTCTCCCACCGTTTTGTCAGCCCTTATAAATGACCCTCAGGTGTATTGAGATGGGATGAATAAATCAGGTTGACATATAATGCAACAGGGGATACATACAAGTGTTCTATTAATAGACCCTCGTGTTGAATGTGTGGCGCACGTACAAATAATGACGCAACCGTGCTCAATGACCTTATTTCCTGATGACCCCTAGGGTAAATATGCCCTCACACAAGTTGTGAATAAACATTCATTTTCCTAGCATCAACTCGCCGGGTGCCAATGGGTTAACCACTGGGGACGCATTTATGTACATGACTGCATCTCATCTCAGAAGCTGGGATGCCTGAGACTCTTCGGACCATAAAAGTAATTTCGTTAAGAGTTTGAGAAAAAAGAGCCATTTGATGTTTATCAAAAGGAGAATAGAGGAGCTTGGGGTTAAGGGAGTTGTGGGGGGAGGTCAAGAATAACCAATGAAGAAGGGAGGGTGACATGGGCAGAGTTATTTCCTTTTCCTGAGGTCACTGCCAAATATGGTCATGGAGCTAGAAATAGGTATTTTCCAGCTCTTTGCAGAGATTGTGCCATCAGTCATCTGGGTTGAGGTGCATTAGAAACATACTGTATTTCCAGTCCTAGAGAGAGTTATTTTCACCCTGGGCAAATTGCTGCCAGAGCGTGGGGTCCAAATCGGCCGTCCTGCACTGTGGCTCCCGACATGAGGCTGACCACGTCTCCATCTGGCATTACTGCCTCCTTCCCAGGGTGCATGGCAGCACAGAAGAAGAGGAGGGCTCAGAGAAAAGTGTCAGGAGGAGGATGGTGGGTGGAGGAAAGTCTCACTATTTACCGGTGTTTCTCAGTGAGGAGGATGTACATCAAAAACGGCGGCTAGGAATTGCAAACGCAGCGTACACACACGTGCGATGACCTTTGTCTCGAGTGGCAGTTGTGTTCCTTCAGGGCTCACGACAGGCTGTGTGTGCATTTGTGTGCAGGAGCCTGTGTGTGTGTGTGTCTGTGTGACGTAACATAAGCCCTCGCTATGCCCAGATTCTGCACAGCTGGGCTTCTCAGTATTCCAGATTACAATACGTCACTGCTTTGCTCTCAGCCCTCCCTTCTGCCCCACACACGCTCTAGTACACTCACATCTACTTTCAACACATGCATGCTGACACAAACCGACTCCAGTGATGTCATTGAATTTGCTTCTGTCTCTCCATCTGCCTCCCTATCTCTGTCTCTCTATCGTGCATACAAATTTGTTTATCCTTGCTCCTGTCAGTTAGGCTCTGCATATTTTACCCAATCTCCCCTCATCTCTTTTTATTTCATCTCTGATATTTTTTGTACGTCTGTGTGATGTTCCTCCCCAATTGTCCCTCTCTCTCTCTGTCTCTGTCTCTCTCTCTCTAACCCACACAGCTTGCATCAAGGTTTGCCAGAACATAGCAAACCACTGGCCAGATGTCAAGCCTTTGTCTGACTTATTTGTAGCAAAACACATCATGGGGAAGGAAAAAATATGAAAAATCCAAGTAAATTCTTTGTTTTAGGAAAAAGGAAAAAAGGTCTTAGATTTTTATTTGTATGTGTGTAAAAAAAAAATAAAGCTTTTCTTCATTTAGGTATCCTATGTCTGCAACACATTTTCTATCAGGAATTTTCCAAAATAAAAAACCTTGTTTTTCCATCAACATTGAGGGTTGTATTTATTTTCAGTCTAAGGTGTACTGATGCTTACACTCAGTGTGAGTGTGTGTGTGTGAGTGAGCAAGGAGTGGATTGTGGGTGTGACGCCTTAACCACGTCTTGTTTTTCTTGAACTGAAAGGGTCTGAAATATTTTAGTGTGAGTTATTTACCAAGGCAGGCAGACTGCAAATCATTCACTCTGTTGGTGTTTTTCAGTTCAAGTTTTCCACTCTAGTTAGCAGAGATATTGCTCAATGTTGGCATGTTTTCTTGTTTGTTTTTCTTCCAATACCAACTTTTGCATATTGTTCTGTCTACTAGTGATATAAATGATTCTGAATATTGAGATACAAACAGAGAATGGATAGATAGAGTGAAGTTTCAGTAGTTTCAGTAGTAGTCATCTGATCTGTTGTGCAGGATGAATCTAGACTGATGATACGCAGAGGTTATTTATGTTTGACCTTGTGAGCCGATTGAAGCATATTGAAGTCAGAGCTACAACGATTAGTCCATTAATGGATTTCTCAATGAAAAGGAAAATCAATTGCCAGCCATTTTGATAATTAATTTGTTTCAGTCATTTTTCAAGAAGAAATGTCAAACATTTGCTGGTTCCAGCTTCTTAAATGTAATGCTTTTGTCAATTATGACAGTAAATAGAGTCTAAATTTGGGGTCCATGCAAAATTTCAAAGCAAGCTTTTCAGATTTTTGTTCATAGCGTTCCTGAATTTCCATACACTTCAAACCATATTATTTTCAACTGGCCAAAAAAATCTCCTGTTGCATTTCCACTATTCACTTCCACCCAGACTATCAACAGCATTTTTATGATTCAACTTTCAATGGCTGGCAGATCAGCAGACATTTTGAACGTTTGGTCATTAAAAATATGCACACATGATGTGATGACGTGATGCATTAATTAAAACTACAAAAACCACCATGTAACCCCAAGGCAACTTTTAGAATTAAGTACTAAGGAGGAAGGCTGCTGCTTGTCGGGCGGTCCTTGTTTCTTCTTTCAACATCTAAATATATCTTAAAATTATGTGTATTTCTCTGTAGAGATTTGTTAAGAAACTTGTTTTCTGTTTTGGACAAATAACAAAACTGCACTGAATCACAGAACTAACACCATCCAGTTACATACTGTTTTCTTTGTCACGCTTTCTTTCTCTCTCTCTCTCTCGCTCTCTCTCCTTCTTCTCTTCTCTCACCAGTGGTGTCCATGCAACTGAGAGAGAGCAGCTTAATGTTCAACATATATTTTATACAAGATTAGGCCAATTTTGCACAAGACTGTATCAATCTAACCCAGCTATGAAGCCTTCAGTTCGCTGGCAAGGTCATTGTCTACTCCATGTACCCTGTTGTTAACGAAGGGAGGAGAGGAGGAGGAGAGGCGAGAGGAGATGCAGGGAGGTGAGAAAAAGTGGAGGGATGGAAAGAGAGATGAGGAAGGGGAGAACATGTGAGGAAGACGGAGAGACACAAAAAGAGGGGCAGAAAACACATCCACAAACACACACAAGTAGACTTGCTGGCTAAGCTGAGCGCCATGCCAGGGAATGGGATGATAGTGGACTGCAGGGGGTTTGATAGAGGCATTTGGCTGGTCTGATCCCTGTGTGTGTGTGTATGTGTGTGTGTGTGTGAGAGAGAGAGAGAGAGAGACAGAGCGCATGTGTCTGTGAGTAATGCACTCAATCATGGTATAGATTGCCACAGTGAACACACATACAAGACAAGCAGAGAAACAAACACACACACACACACACACAAATACACAAACACACAAATAAGTCCTACACTAACGGACACACCAGGATTAGACCCATTTCTCTCTCTTTCACACTCCCACACACACACACACACACACACACACACACACACACACACACAAACACACACACACAGCGGACACTGACACAGAGCAGAGATTACAGTGCCACCATGGCTCTGCTAGCTTCTAATGGTTTTCGAGGCATCGTGAGCACAAAGCCATGATGTCATCTCTGTAGTGCAACTGTACATACAACAAATACACACACATGAAAACCTAGACATTGCTAAATGCTGACATGCTTGTTATTGCATCAGAGTTTTGCTGCATTTGTCTTTAAAAATTATCAAAACCGAAATGTTCCTGTGTGAGCACATAATGTGTAACCATAATGCTTAAACTGTCTAGTATTATGTTCAGGTATAATATTATAGTGTATTTTAGAATTATTATCTGAGTTAAGTGTCCAAAACTAAACTTAACATTATAATTTTAAATTAGTCAAATGGTAACTCTACTTTCAGTTTCTTCAATTAGCAAGAACATTATAAAAAGAATATATAAGAATTTAAATAGTGTAAATTAAGGTCCCATTTAGAGTAAAATAGACAATAAAGCAGTGTATGCTTTAGGGCTTGGCTTACTTGTGACTGACAAGTTCTCAATCAGATCCAATCAGGATAGAGGTGCAGGAATGCATATACTACCCAGCGCCACTATTTTGTCCACATATGGTACTATGGTACCTATGGCTACTATGACATTTTGTTCTGATGGTGGCACCGAACAGGTAAGGGATCACCAAAGTTATTGCATCTATTCATTTATCTAACAGTTTGTTGATGTAGTTACTTAAACCACCGTTTTAACCAATCCTAGAGATATAAAGAATGGTTTAGCTTGTACCAAATCTGATCGGATATTTTTAGTATCCACATTTTTATTCAAAAATGAACACAACACCAAAGCATGTAAGTACACTGAGGCACTTTTACACTTAGCTCTTTAACTTTAACTGCTGAACAGCAGCAGCAAAATCTCACTAGCAGAGGGAAGTGCTGTAACAGTAGGTAAACTTAAAGCTGTTTGCTGGGGGCAAAATGAGACACATAACGGGGCCAACACCACATCCTTATAAACTCCATGACCTGTAGAACTTTATTTACTCTACCAATTTGTGTATGTGTGTTTGTGTCCTTAGAAAACATATCTTAATCAGGAAAACAAATGCTTTTTTGACCAATGATAAAAACCTGTTACGTCTTAGACACCATAAGCTCTTGTTCCCATCTGCCCCCACTTGTGAGCTACCTCCTGCAGACTCATATTCTTATCTGAAGAGAGGCCTTGTGTTTGGCATGCAAGTCACTTAAACAGCAGCATGTATGCAGAGGTCCAGGTTAAGTACCATGAATCAACACAGGCAGCCACTCAAACAAACAGCGTGGTGGTGCCACTGAAAGAGATGTTTGATTGAATCGTGGAGAGACTGCTGCCCAAACATGCATGCTCTGTTTTTCAGCCGTTTTTAACACGACTCGACGCATTCACACCTGGGTGCTGCCGAGGGCAACCACCACTACTACTAAGCTGCGATGTTGGAACAGTGAGGAATTTTATGGCTATGAAACATTACAAATCTAGTTTGTAAGCACGTTTGAACTGATTCCTTACTTCACAACCACTTGACCCTTTAAAATTATTTTGGTTTCAAAAGTTGAATTTAGACTCGGTGATGTTTTAATGCTCTCTTAATAGGTTTCATGATATAACAAGGAATAAAAAGCAGTTTAATAGAGCCGCAATACTTGAAAACAGCCAGGCAGTTTGCAAAAGTATAACAAACTCAAGATGAATTGCTGACTCTACATACATTTCCCTTGAAATTTCAAGCAAAAGTATCCAAACAGACATGGACTCCTGTTTTCTCATCCTGCTCAAATCATCCTGAGTTTAGTTGCTAACATTGCCTTACACATACTCACCACCTATCCATAAATACTGAGAGGGAAAATGATATCACAACAACGACCCGTGGCCGGAGTGACTGCAGGGAAGCTTACATCATTACCTGTCCCAGTGCCATGGCTCATCATGCTGTGCTTGTGGGGGCGGCACAAGTGTTAACGTGTTACCACGAAGAGGTATCGCTGTTGGGACATACGGGAGACTGTCATGCCTTGACACAGACGAGCGGGTAAGGTCTTAGTGCTGAGTGAGTGGAATGCCAAGGTCCAGAAAGCCCCCGGGGCAATTAGGGAAGGAAGTGGAGATTCTACCAGGGACCAAGTGTGTGTTTTTTTCGGCTTGTGTGGGAGAGTTTGGAGACTCAGTGGGAGTTCAGGAGCTCGTTTACAGCCAAAGAGGTAAGCAGTGGGCAGAGGAGTTCATGTGCAGTCAAGACAACGAGAACAGTAACAGCAAAGTTCACTCTGCACTACCTTCTGGAATAAAACTGTGGTTTCCCTGAACACAAAAACACAGCTACACCAACACACACCCACTTACTAGCCTGCCAGCTGACACACACGCATGCTAACCCCTGTGTCCTGAGACAAAAAAAAACATACCAGTTATACCAAACTACTTGAATCATCCTACCAGAGAGAGGCTTTTTAAAACTTTAGCGTGGTCGCTAGTGTCGGTCAGTCAGTCCACCAGTTTTTCTCCAGTCTGAAATATCTCGACTACTGTACAGTTTGACATTCGTGTTCCCAAAGGGGATGTTTCTCTAATGACTTTGGTGATTCCTTTGACTATTCCCCAAGTGCAGGGCTGCCAAAATATGGCCCACAATAAGAGCCGATTTGGCCCTCTTGGTGTTTCTAGTGAAAACATGTAAACTTCAATTCTAAAAGATTATCATATAAATAATAATAGATGCAATACATATTATGAATTAAAATCTCTGTGCAACTTTTTAAATATGTAGGAGTATTTTTCATAATCAGAGCACAGTAGGCAGAGTGGCACTTTGTGCAGGAAGTCAGTCAATTAAGGGAATTTGAACCTACTTTACAATACATTAAAATAGATGTTTGCTTTTGGCTCATGGCCCACAATTAAGTTTCAGTTTTAGCCCACCAAGGAAAAAAGGCTGGACACCCCCTAGAAAATGAATCCTTTAACATTCATTAATGCAGTAAAATATCTCAACATCTAGCTGATAAACTGGGACTAATTTGGTACAGACATTCGTGATTGCTATGAAATCTTGTGACTCTTCCTTTTGCGTCACCAGAACGTTGACATTTGTGGTTTTGAGTCAAATGTCTCAACCAATACTGGATTAACTGCCATCAAATGTGTTTCAGGCATTCATTCGCCTCAGGAAAACTTGTGATAACTTAGGTCATCACTTAACTGCTAATTAGCTAATGCTAGCATGCCGATACACACACTAGAATGATGCTAAATTTATTTTTGCTTAATTCAGAAACTTGGACTGAAACAACATTCGGTACAGGCAATCATTATCGCAAAAGGTTGAAACAAATCTACTTTGTTGGTCTTGTGACTTTTCCTTTTGCATCATCATGAAGTTTGGTTTTGAGTCAAGTGTCTCAACAACAACTAGATACATACCCCTCAGGATACATTTTAAATATTTGATGTAATCCCCTGACATTTCATACAGTGTCACCATCAGGTCAAAACTTGAATTGGTCCAATAGTTACAAAGCTACTACAACAAATGTAAAACGAATGACATTCCCATTAGCCTCACCTTCACTTTGTGTTCATTGCTAATTAGCTAATGTTAAAAAAGAGCGTGAATAGTAGCATGCTAACATTATTGTTGTGAGCATGTTAGCATGTTGACATATGCATTTAGCTCAAAGCACCACTGTAAGGCTATTTACTCTTAGTCGTGTGTGATCCTGGGTTTGTTGGCTAAGCAGAAAAAAGTACACATTACTTGGCATACTCATGTAGGCATAGTGTATTAGGCTTTTAAAGTACACAAGACTGGATCTGAACCTCAATCACTTACCATATGAAGTGATGGGCACTGAATGGCCATTAGAAGTGGAGAGGCTGTGACTGAATGTGTTAAACAGTAAACAGTGGTAGGTTGGTGATGATTTATAAACTGTACTGTGCCTAATCATGAATATTATAACTTCTGGAGGGGTCCTTACTATAAGTTTTCCACTGATTACTGATGTTTGAGTTAATGGGTTTAGATAGAATGATACAAAATAAGGGTCGAGAGTCAAAGAGGGCACTTTGATCAAACTATACAGATGTTAAAAATGGATCTCCTGCAAAGTTAAATGAGGTTTGGAAAGTTAAATGAGTTCATGGTGTTCAGTCAGATATTAAGACTCAGCTTCTCCCTTGCCTCACATACAGGAGGCAGCGTCATTCTGCCATGAGTCAACAGCAATTGGAGCAGAGGGATAATATGCACACGGTTAACTAGGTCAACCGAGGACATACTGTAGCTGTCTAGTCAATTTACCATAGAATTATTTCCATACTGATTGGGGTTAACGTTTTGCAGACTCAAACACGGTCGCCCGCAGATTAAAACTTAACCAACACTAACTTGGCGCAGCAGAGAAATCTTTTGCTTATTGTGGATTTTTAATGCTTCATAAGTTATGAAGATTAGAGCTTGAGCTTTTAAAGGCTTATTGACATACTGTATTAGCAGAACAAGGTTATTTAGCTCTTAGACTTAGGCTAAACTCACATCCCACCACCCATGACGTTCTAAGGGGCCCATATAGCGAGTATCTTCAATAAACCAACTCCAGATAAGACGTGTTACCCATAACCAGGGGTTTAAGAGGGAGTGGACAAGATCAACTGTCTGCAGTCAATTTAGAGCAGGGGCACTTAGTCAGACTCCTTCTCTTCTCCTTTATGGCCATTTTTCAGCATTACGAATATCTTCCTACTACATGCTACACTGTCAAAAATGAGAGCAAAGAAAACAGTAATAAACTAAAATATTATATTCAACAGCAACTGCTCGAAAATCCAGAGGGCAGAAAAAAGTGAATAAAAAATGAACCCTTTGCCCTATCCGAGAGAGAACATACTTTGCCCTCAGCCACAGTCACTGCACTGCCACCTTTGGTCTTTCAGACTTTGTAACCACAAGATGGGCCAAACAGATTGGAGAAGCAACATGCTTAGTTGACAATTTCCCTGTCCCTTGATGAAGGGTTGATGGTGCAATTTGGAAAAGGTAATGCTTGTTTATTGCAAGGGAAGGAAGGAAACAATTGAATAAGTGGGATAAATAATGAGTGAGAGAGATAGTTGAGACCTATATCTCACTTGGCCAGAGTCCAAGAATTAATTGCTTTCTTATTGTAAAACAATAAAAAAGAGAGGCAGTATTGATAAGGTACTAGCCAGAGAAGCCAGGAACTACTGTGGCTGTTTTTATAGCAAAGTCTCCCATTCATGACTCCTGTCTTTTGGGGTTTGAGGATCCGAAAGAGGATGGGGGCCTCTTGCTGGGTTATAGTCCACTTCCTGTTGGCGAGCAAGCACATCTGCCTGAGGTGTGACATAACCAGCATGCAGACTGTGAACTGTGAACAGTGGCAGCAGACAACCAATATTTAATTGTGCCATGTCCTCCAGGACACGTAGAGGTGTTTTCTGATGTGACACCCCTCTATTGACAGGATGTTGTTTTAAAGCTGCAAGCACAGGACCTTTGGAGCACTGGAAGAAAGAGGTTCCAGGCCCAGGGCCAGCTGGTTAGCATGCTAACTTCAATAGATATCTCAGCAACATAACACACAGACATCAACACATAACGTGTGATAACACTATGGTGAAGGTTTGGTTAGATTTTTGGCTGGGTTTATGGAAAGATCATGGTTTGGGTTAAAATATATTCTTTACGAAGGTTTTCTTAAAGTTGTTTCAAAGACTTTATATATGTCCACCCTGACTTTGTCACTATTGTAATACAACCTGCTTTGCAGCCAGCAGACAAGAATCAGAATTACTATGGCCGCTGGAAGGCTTTGACCCACATATGCAATTTTTGGTAATTTGCTCTAGTTTGTCTAGCAAGGACAGCAGACAATACAAAGTCATGGTCACCCCTGCTTGTAAGGCACAATATGTAACATTTCCCAATTAAAAATGTCTAGAAACAAATCGACCTATGTTATATATATGTTGTTGACTTGTGTAGTTACATTATCCCATTTTTTCAGCAATGTCAAACCCAGACAGATTCATTCATTCATTGTCTACAACTGCTTATCCTTTGCACGGTCACAGGGGCTGGGGCCAATCCCAGCTGACATTGGGCAGGTGGCGGGGTACATCTTTGACAATCCATAATTTAATTCAAGGTAACGATGCGTTTCCTCTGGTCGCCTCTCAATTTCTTCATAACATGTGTGGACGGAAGTTGGCATCTTGCTGATGCAGATGAAATATTTCGAACAGCAGCTCTGATTCTTGCTGCCATTTTAGGATCAAGCTTGGATCATCAACTAGGTTATGGCCTGTTTTCTGATTAAGCACGGCAGCCACGCAGTATAGTTAGAGGTGCGACATAACATCCAACGTTTTAAAGCTCCAAGGCTGTAGACATAACAAGGACACAGCGGGTAATCAATTATGCCCTCTATGGTATCCTTTCTGTCAAACTGGGGGAGTACAAATTATGAAATAGCTATTGAGAACTGATTCTTTTGCCAGCTACAGTTTGGACAGGTTCGCAGCTAGACCTTGAAATCAATCATCACGGCTGAGCGAGGGAGGGAAGTTAATTCCAGTCGAGGCACAAGTGGTAAAGCCTGCTGAAGGATTCACAGTGAGCCACAAATTGTTGGCTGAGGTTTGTTGCCTCGGACCTTGGATTCTGCTGCTATAAGGACAATTTTTCAGATTCCCAAATGCTCAGCCGCAATATTTTTCTGGTCCTGCTCTGAGCCTCAATCTTTTCTGACAAAGCTCTACTTGCCTGTTCGCGTGGCTGTTGGTAGAAGAATAATAGAATGGGGAAAAAAAAAACGAACAAAAAAAAAACAACTGGAAATAGCTTTTTATTCAGACGGACATCTGGGCTCAGAGGCTTTATTACCAATCCCCAAGGTCCCTCCCCTGCTGTCCCTGCTGTACCTCTATGCTCTCTCTTCCCTATTCTTTTACTCTGTCTGCCCTACTATATCAGAGCCACAGCTTCAGTTTTGTCCTCAAGCACAGTCACAAATTGACATGCTGAATTCTCAACTGGGACATTAAACCCCAGGGATCAAGCATACAGAGAAAGCTCTTTTATATCCTCTCCCTTTGGAAATTGTTTATGTTCATCACATGGGGCACTAGGTGGATTTGCACACAAAGGACCAGCATCCCTCAACTCGTATCTGCTACCAGACTATAAAGAGAAAAATCTTTTTCTCCTGAGGGCAAAAGACAGATGAGGACAACCGAGGTTGAAGATTGCTACTATATAGAGAACTAGAATTACTGCCTTGCCAGCCAGTCAAGTTGCAGTTTACATCCATGTCTGTTTAGACTCATATGAAGACTTCAAAAAATTAAAAGAAGTTTTTAGATTTTTTGGGAAAATGGCAGCGATCACTGCTGTATGTCTATTTGTGTGGAAGTTCATTGAAATCCTTTTTCCACTCCGGTTTCATTACTGTTCGCACACCTAATTACCTCTGCCAAGGAGGTCATGTTCTCTCGCCATGTCCATTTGTTAATTGGTTGGTTTGTCAAGTTGGTCAAAATCGTCCCTTCTATTCTAGTTATGGTGTTGAATAGCGGTCAGGGAGGCACTTTTTGTTAACCTTTATGATGTCACACTGAAGTTGACCTTTGACCTTTCGTATATAACATGTGGTCAAATGATAATTTTTGCCTGATAGAAATTTGTGTGAAATTTTGTCAAAAATAGTGGATGAACTTTTGGGTTTAGGCCAAAAACATGTTTTGTGATGTCATCAAAATCTAATCAGCTGATCCATGAGTCCAAATAGACGTGTGTGCCAGATGTTATGACATTCCCGAGACTGGATTGGACGGACAGATGGACAATGAAGGCATAAAACGCTCAAATGAAAAGCACTACTTCAGCACACCTATTCCTTGCTTGTGCTATTGCTTATAACGGCAAAGATAAAGCCCCAAACACAGGTGGCCTAATGATCACCTACACACTGATGTGAGATTGCCAATTTAAGACGGTATATCCACCCCTTTATTTTCTCTTTTAACCATTAGTTTTATGACTATCATCAGGCCACTCCTCACATTGCCGCTGCTCACCTGCCTGCCACTTTATTACTGCTGCCCGCACTACATTATTTATATGCTTTCGAGGGTGATGATTTATCAGAGAGGAGGAGGACAGCTGGGACAGAGGAAAACAATGTCCTCTCAATTGTAAAAACGTGTCAGTTCGATGCCTCAATTTGGTGCTGGGTGATGGATGCAGGAATCTACTGGGATTAAGACGCGACAATGATGGCTCTTCATGCTTAAATTACGGATGTATGTATGATCAAACTTAAAGACATCGGTAGAAGTACAGTAGCATTTGTTTTACACACTTGCACTTGGGTAGAAAGATTAGAACTAGAACACATTAATACTATATGTACATTGTCTCAAACCTACACCTACACACACACACTCCTTGTCTTTTCAGGTCAGCTCAGTAGAGAGCACTCTGCGATAATGAGCTGCTCCACTTTCATGACAGATGGAAAATGTGCAGCAAGCCACCGCTATGCTCCTCCCTTCCCTTCTCCACTCCACTTCGCCCAGCTCGCCCGACTGTCTACCTGCCGGCCGAGCCGCTGCCCCGGCACGGCGTCGTATCAAATGATCGGGACGAGCCAAACGAGAGGAGGAGCTGTTGGGAGTTGAGGCAGTGGAAAAAACGCCTCACCCTCTTCATCAATATTGCAGCCTTACCTGGTGAAAGCTAACACCGGCCAACATATTCCATCATGTCATTGGAAGAGAGGATCAGATGCCTTGACTTGACATGCCAACATTGTTACCCGTACAAATGATGACGCAAAGCTTGCTTCATTATTCATGGATTCTTTAAAGGAGGAGGAGAAGTTTGAAGGGAATGGAAAGCAGAGGATGTTCAAGAGTCCAATTATCAACAAGTAGGTCATGTGTGTCCTCGGCTCAAGAGCTCAGAAGCGGCAGAAAACGTGAGCTCGAGCTCCTCCTGGTGCAACAGGCTGGCAAGACTGAAGTGGCCAGGTCATCATGTGTACCCCAAAACGGTATAAATGATGTTCGTCACAGATGATGTGAAGCAATTTTAACATACTATAATAGATTTCTTCACTGATCGCAGCAGTGAATGTATTTAAGCGAAAATGTTATATATTTACCAGAAATAAGACCCTACGTGGAAGAAAAGGACGAGTCAAGCCTCTGTGACAGTCCAATGCAGTTCACTGTGGACATATTAACCCCTAGGATTCGCGGGGGGGCACCTGTTAATCGATCATTTCCGTTCTGATTTGATTTTGTAAAGGAGCAGTTCACTGATTTTTTTTTTTTTTAACATTTTTAGCAGCACCTGTACCTATTCTGCCAACAAATCAAACAAAGGAAGTAACTTGATCACAGCAGGCTTAGAAACTGACACACAATCAGTATTTTCTATCATGAAGCTGCTCCTCTGAGCTCTGGTAACTGCAGCTCATCTCATTGGTCAGTGGGAGAATGTTGTCATCGCTGCAGACCCTGCGCATGTGAGCGTGTGTGTCTGTGTGGGTGCGTAACACGGTCTGGCTGAGGTCAGGGTTGGTGCACATTTAATCTGCTCTCTGTTTCCAGGCCACTCCAAGGACTTTGACACATTGCTTCTGTATCTATTATTCACAAGTGGTCTGAGACCTTCAAGTGTGTGCGCCTCCGCACAATGAACTGTCCTTCAACAGCACAACACAGCTCAAAACTCCTCTGAATTTTGTTTGCAGTCATAATATCAACTCCATTGCATAATCACACCATTTCTACCACATACAAACTTGTACTCACACACAGGCACACTGTGCTCCCACTCCAGTTGCACAACCCCTGAATTTTAGGGATAGAATGGCCTGGTTTCATAAGCAGTCTGCTGCCTACTGGCAGCTGTGCTGTCAGATGAGGTCATCACTTGGGGCGGGCCACTAGCACAGACGGGGCATAATGTTGGACACATCAGTAAAAACCCACTGAGTGTAAAGAAGAATGACAGCCAGAGGCGACCATAGAGCCACGGCGATCCTGTCCGGGGAGGTTGTCGGCCATTTGTATTGTTCTGTTTGAGTCGTGTTACCTCGCTGGCGGTGCAGCGATGCATTGAAGCACACACGGAACAGAGGAGTTGAATGATGCTTGTGTGTCGGTGTGTGCGTGCAGGCTGGTATTACTATCAGCTCAGTGCCAGGGAGGGGTGAATGGCCTCAGTGCTATCTCTGGAGCACAGCTTGTTTACCCTAATGAACACAACTCCAAGTCCACTCCAGCCAATTGCAAAGAGGAGCATTTGCCTATTGACGCTGCTCCAAAGCAAGAAATCACAGGGGAAATGAATATACATGAGAACAATGCTTCTCATTCTAGTACAGTAGCAATTTCTCCGGATGCTTACATGCCAGCTTACACAAACACTGATGTCTTTTTTGAATCCTCTTACCCCCATTGTTGAACTTATACAGAGATAATTTTCTGCCTTTCTGAGAACTTCTTTGTGTTTGATCGGGGTATGTAGAGCTGCAAAGTGCTGCCCTGTCAACTGAACCACTTATTTTGACATCTGTACCAGGAAATGGGTTCAGCTCTTTCCATGAAAGTAAAGACTTAATTTAATGTCAATTTTCAACATGTCCCTGAAGAAGACTTCTGCTAATACTGCAGGGGAGTAGAGCACTCAAATCGTTTCATCCAGTAGCTAAAGCTTCTTTAAATCCCTCCAAACATGAATTTTTGACCAATGGGAAAATAGTTAATATGATGAGAGTAAAACGCTACTCCGTCCAATAGTCGAGCACCTCAGTTGTTTACCCAAATCTCTGAAATCCCTCCATGAATGTTTATTCAGCCAATGCGAGGGCAGCTGCCGCAGTGCACAAGGACGAATGTCTGCCTATGGGTCTATGGTGATGCTGCGCCGCATAAGGCTGTGCCATGGTATGCGTGTGACCATTACATCATGGCTAGTCCCTGACCGGTCTGCACCACACACAATCACGTGACCTCCGGTCGACTCAGGAGCACTGCCGTGCTGATCTGATGATGACTTTTGCGATGAGACGATTTCCCGCTGGCATCCCGCTGTGTGTGCATCTTAATCCCTGTGTGCAGCCTATTGTTGTGTGGAGGACAGTGACTACAGACTGTGATGAATATATCAAAGTGTGCACATCCTTGTCTGCCTTTTTACTCAAGTGTGTCTTCAGATATCTTTCCTCTTATTGTGGATTGTTGTATATGTCATCTCTTTAACCTCTAGCCTCCCCATCCAACCCTCAACCCCGCC
>OMLP01030256.1:24938-35826 GCA_900302685.1 Spondyliosoma cantharus
CCTCAACCCCGCCCGACCCCACCACCCCCACTCCGCACCCCGCCAAATCCGCTTTGAGCTCTTTTGCTCTGACATCACCACAGTCATCATCAGTCGGCATGGGCCAGACCATTAGGTGAGTAACGGGGGGGAGATTACAGGCAAATCAGAGCACTTTAGCCTGTCCTTGGCACAAGACAGACTCTGAAAACCACCTTAGGATGGAGAATGGTAATGCACAGCTCGGGGATGTTTGTTTCATGCTCCTCGTATAAACAGCTGATGCTTTGAGAAACAGAAAGTATACTGATATCCCTCGGGTGCGGAAGGGCTGCTCTGAAACTCTCTGCATCAGCAGAATAAAACTGCCACTCGCCCCCTGGCTCACTCTTCATCTTTTTGTTCTGAGTTGTTGTAAGTGGGAGGTCGTGACCTGTGGAGCTGTGCTGACATGCCAGAGTGGGAGAACAAGAGATAAAAAGAAAAAGACAGAGAGAGTCAAGAATAAAAGGAGGCAAAGTACGTGAGTGTATCTGTAAGTGCGAGAGAGTCGATGTGTCGGACTGTCAGATCTCAGCCTCGGCTCCATAACACTTTAACAAAGATGGACAGTGAAGTTACCACCTGCTCTCAAAACCAATCCTTTGTTAGGCTGCTGATACGACTGAGGTGTCACAGTGACCTCCTAGACCGCTGTTGTGATATAACACAGGCATCTCTTGACTCCATTAATAGGGCGGCATTTTCACAAATGGTTCCCCGAGGCTTCCTGAGCCAACTGTGATATTCTAAGAACAGTCTGTACAATAGACTCAAGTCTAAGCTGCAAATATCATTCTCAGCTTTAGCATGAACTGAAGTCTTTGAGTGTACAGGTAGTGAAAGAAGCATGTCAGCAGCAGCAGCCACATCAGTCCTCCATCTGTGTCTACACACGATGCGTTCAGGCACAGTATTGCGTGCAGTTCACCCTCGTTTGGCAGAGCTCAAGGCCCAGCACACAATTAAAGAAAAGAAAATAGACTTTAAGCCCAGGGATTTGTCTGATTTTTTGCTCCGACTGGGACCCTTTCTTGCATGTCATCCCCGTCTATCTCTCTCCCCCTGTTTCCTGCATAGTCACTGTGATCCAACTAATACCAGGCAAATACATAATGAAAAAATGCCCCCCAATAAAAGAAAAATGCCAACCAGCCAAGGAGGCAATATAATAAATATAATACAAGAGGTGTGACGCTTCACTGACCTCATGATTCAATTACGATTCAGCTGTGAACAATTCATTCAAATTCCCCTTTTATTCAGAAAGTCCTTCCAATAATCAGACTACAGAAGTCTACAGAATAAGAGCTGCATCGTTTAAACACGTAAACATTACAAAAACAAAACATGTATCCATCTTCAGTGCCTTAGACGTTTGTTGTAATCTACAATAGCATCGTTTTCACAATGCAGCTTTAACATAAGGCACTTATTGACTCTGCACACACCTCTCTCAGAGTTGGACTTGCTGTAACAGTTATTCTTCATGGCTGAAAACATTAGCTTCAAGTTAAAGTGGCTAATGTAATTAGTAATCGTTGTGGGGCAGAAGTCACAGTGTGGGTCTCGTCCAGTTAATGCTTCACAGCAAGTTCATAAAATTTGACACGTTCCCCCAGCTGAGGCTGGACAATGAACAATCAACATAAGCTGCAGACTCTTGATTATGCTCTGTCTTTGCATCGATGCAGAATCTTCCACGTGGCGACACATCTTATAATCGAGATATTTCCACACCTCTATGTTATACGGTGACTGAAAGGACTAACCGATTGTTGTTGACTTGAGATGTTTATTGTCAGATTCAAAAGTTGAGAAAATTTCTATAATAATTTTATTATTCATAGTTAATACTTTGGTAGTCATAATCAAATAATACAGAGAAAAAGGGAATTTGTGAAATGGCAAGTGACATTTAAAATGGGGGCGCGAGGGATGTTCACATGCTTGCCAACCTCAAGACCCCATAAATAGGGAGGATTTCAAAACAAAAGCAGGGTTCTGGTGACATTTAAAGAATGAAAATAACAAAACATTAAGTAAAATGCAACAGCATGTTATGTCAAATCATTTTAATATGACTTTTAATTCTGAAAGACATTGCAGAATAGTATGCTCTTCAGCATAAAACTGTGTAAATCTGTGATATAAAGTAATATACATCACTTTTCATTCTTCGCTCATTCTGTGCCCCTGCTCTTTAGAGTCTGTGCATACCGCTGCCCTGTGTTTGTCAGCATCTCGATGGGGATTGATGTGGTGTAACCCCCATTATTAACAGAAACATTGATGAGGCATATTTTACAACCCTTTCCTAAAAACGTATGTAGAAATTGAGAATTCTTCTTACCAGGACGTCTGAAATTTGTATAAATATTCGTTCTTCTGTGCATTTCTCTGTCCGTCCCTCAATCACTGAGGAGGAAGAGTCGCAACAATACAGAAGTCTACACACTGTTAAGTGCCAAAATGGGGAAAAAGTATGACAATTGTATTAATTTGGAAAAACCTGAAGAGGGTAATGAAAATCAGGAGTCTCCCAGAACAATCGGGAGGGTTGGCAAATATAGGTGTTCAGTTCTACAGTTTGCTACCTCACCGCTACACACTGGACCTGTTAAATGCAGAAGCTCTATTTGAAAAATGTAATAGAAAACGAAAATTATTCTTATTTAAATTTCTATCTAGTCCTTTTCATTTTCCCACCTCCTTTTTGCATTTGACCTTTCCCTTTTTCGATTTGGCTCATCAAGCTGTATGTAAGCCCCAACATCCCAAATATAATAATATACTGTTAAAAAATATAACTGTTTATTTGCCATTTCTGTAGGCTAAAATCAACCTGCATTAAAAAAAAAAAAACAGGTATGTTTTAATCACAGAACTGTTTACTGAGATACCATCAAATGGTTTACTGTTTGTCAGTTCCTGCATGGAAAACCTCACACGTCAGACACCTTATTTAGGATAAAACAATTTTTTTTTAAATATTTGCAAACACCACTTCAACATCTAGAAGTAACAAAGTGAAAACATGACGTAGAATAAGCAGCAGAGACGCAGGTGCAGCTGCCGAAGACACAAACACACCGCTGACAAGATAGCCGTGTTTCACTCCCTCTTTCAGTCTTGACCACAGAGATAGGAACCAATAAACAAGAGGCTGTAAGTTTCCACTGGACCAACAGCGGAGAGTACCTTTCACAAACACACTGCAGAATATTATTTGGACTAATGTCTTCACGTGTGTATTCTGGAAAGCCACAAAACATGGAAACTATTTCTCTAAGTAGGAACTAAAAGCCTTAAATGAAAGCGACACACAAACGTCCACAAACAGACAACTACATACATAAAGGCCCTGAAACACAAATTAATTTTTCACCCTGTAGTCTGCAGACGAAAAACATTAACACCTGCTGTATTAAAGGAAAGCTAAGCCATCTCCAGTTGTTAGGACTACTTGCTGAAGGACTTTCCAGGTTGCAGTGAGTATCCAACTCAGGCTGACATAATGTTGCATTAACAGATCATGTGGATGGATGACTCACATTCCTGCTAGGACACCCTTGGCACGATATCACTACAGCTGGGAAGCCCCCCTCTGGAAGCCCCTAAATGTGCCCAGAACTTCCCCCAGCAGCTTGACTTTAACTAAGCTGGCACTGGCTGTGGCCTATCAGTTAAAAATAACCCGCCCAAGACGCCACATTGGCCCGGATGACATGTGTCTCCATGGAAACCCGAGATGACAAGTTGTCAGAGGTCAGAGGTTGGATCTTAAGGGAATCATGTGACCTCAGGGACATGGACGGGTGCAGGAAAGGCAGGACGGGCAAAGAAGAGAGGGCTACTCCGTCAGAAAGGCAGCTGCAGCAATGACAGGGAAAATCCCCTCTGTGTGTGTGAGAGAGAGAGAGAGAGAGGGGGAGCGAGTGCCTTCTCTCTTCTCGTCTCTACCCTCCACTATCACTCACTTGGAAATATAAACATGCCCTTTGCAATTGAGCTAAAGTCATCATGTCATTAAGCTAGCAGGGGTTTTCAGCTGAACATTTCCAGTTACGTACAATCCAGAGTAGAGGCCATTCTCCCCTTCCCTCGCTGGACACAACAGGTCCTTCTCTATTTTCGTTGCGATGAAATTTCCCTCAGAGGAGGATGAAGCCCACAGTCACTTTGTCACGTCAGTTTAGCAACAGAGAGCCTCTAAGTCCTGATGTCACTTCTAAGCTAGCCTCTGCTATACTAGTGGTTGACTGAGTGCTTATACAACCCAGATTCCAAAATATTTGGGACGCTGACGGTGATCACTTGCTAAAACTTTTTGACATATCCTCAATTTGAGTTTTACCTCAACTTCATTGATTTTTTTCAATATATGCTCATACGGGATTTAATAACAGCAACAGCTTTCAAGCAAGTTGGGACAGGGGCAACAAAATACTTGGAAAGTTTAACAATGATACAAAAACACCTGTGTGGAACATTACATAGGTAAACCAGTTCATTGGTAACGGGTGATAATACCAAGACTGGGCATCCTGGAAAGGCTCAGTAGTTCACCAGCAAGGATGGGGCGAGGTTCACCACTTTGTTAAACACATGACTGGAAGGATATTACTACATGGAGTCAAGAATGCTTTATAGATCTGTCAGCAAACACAGTTTGTTTGCAATTTATGTTATTTATACAGCATCACATTTGATGGAAGTTGATTTTCTAGAGTTTGGTTGTCTTCTAGTAGCCATAAGATTCTTGAAGGATAAACTAATAATCACTTCACTCTGTGAATAATGAATGGCTTCTATGCATGTTTTCATGTTGAGAGAGAGTTATTTTGTAATTCTTAGCATTCAAAAAAAACTATATTTTCCTAATGTGGCAGGTTTATTACATATAATCATAATTATTTACATAACAACTATCCTATTGTTACAGCCATGTTTGGACTAGGAAGATTGATTATTGTCCGAGCTTGCTACTTTACTGGTCTTGTGCCTGTGAACATGGTATTAGTTAAGTGACGATAAACATTAATAAATAAACTAAACATCAAGTAAATGTGCTATTACCAATGTTAATGTGGTTTCTGTTTTCCTACTTTTGGAACACAATGTCGAAATTCTGGTTTCACTTTGCTTCTAGGGAAGAACTGCGGCACAAGAGTTGAAACTAATCTCCCTTGTGATGTAAAAACCTAAAAGAGGAAGTGAGAGGAAAGTGGAACAAGGTGAAGGGAGGAGGGGGATTACAGTATATGAAAGGTTAGTGGGAAGGTTGAGCTGGGGGGAAACCCTAGGCTAGTCGGTCTTTTTGTCTCAGGGCAGTCCCCCTTCTCCAACACCAACCCTTACTCACTCCCACATACCTTCATCCCCCAACCGATGGGATATTTTGAGCTTGTGTGTGTTGACCCCACCGCTGTTGTAAAAAGAAAGGAATCACATGTCTGAGTTGTGTAACGGCTTTCACCTTTTGGGGGCAGCCAAAATCCCAGACTCTTTATTCACGCTGGCTTATTCCATTCTTCACCACGAGGATGTTGATAAATACATCTGACAGTGGGGTAAACAACCAAACTGTCAAACTATCAATTATAGTAGTTGGTTGGCTCTGTTCTTCCAATCGTTTTCTCCCCACTTTACTTTCTGTGTCGCCAAAAATGGATCAGTTTTTTCATGGATTTCTGGAAGTATGTCGCCGTTATTTGTGGTGGGATTTTGTGCGCTCCTTTCTGTACTGTGTGTACCGAGAGACAGGAAAGAGAAGAGGAAAAAGAGGTAGGGTGTTTGGAGGCTTTTATTAGCACTCCATTTGAATGACTCGGTCCAGGCCCTCAACAGAGACCCTGCAGCAGTCACGTACGGAAACAAATATAGCAACGAGTGGGAAAAGTGGTTTGGACAATTGGCCAAAATTGCTAGTACGGGTGCCTCTAAATTGAAAGAATACATGAGATATGCATATCAATTCACTGTTAAGTTGCTGTTTGGCAGAATAAGATCAACGACATTCAAGCGAGCTGTTCACTTGTCCAAACTGATGTAGTAACAGTTTCTGCTCACGTCTCAGCAAATGAGAGAGCCGTCATCTATTGAAATGAAGTTTGTCTCAAGTGAAGTGAGACAGGATAGGTTTTTCAAGGCTAGCGGCCAACACAGTCCCTGCTTCGTGGTACACATTGGCAGCAGCCCTGAGTTGAATGACAACAACACCACTCACACAGCAGCCATGTGTGTAGAGTATAGTTGCAAAGAAAATATAATTATTTTCCTTCACGCTTCAGGGATTTATCAAATAGTTTGACCAACAAACCCATTAGAGAGAGTTTTCCATAAGTATGAATTCTCAGCAGGTTTAGAGAGGTATGTAGTTCACAGGTTTCCAATTTCTTTTCCAGACCAGGGCCCCACTTCAAAACTATTGTTTTGTCGTGTCTTTGTGAATATGGTATATACTACTTTAATAGTACGTTAAATAATATATGCCTTTTCTCCATTACTTGGGTTAGAAGTGCACAAAATACCAATTATTTCACTTTAAATAAGCAATGAATATAATTAAATATCTCCAAACGAAAATGAGCTTATATTGAGGACAAATGAAAACTAGTCCGTGCTCAATGTACCAACTTTGGGAACCAGAGATGTAGCATGCTCACACTAGTTACTGGAAACAAAAAACTGAATATACTGTTTATACAACTACTTTCTTCGCATATGCTACTGTACAGTTCTGCACTGTACTACTCACAGTCCTTTAACATGAATTTATCTGCCCAGTTGTTGTTGTCCTCATTTAAGCTGTATGTGTATTTACGTGTAGTACACTGAACGCAATATAAACCAGAGTCCAGTTCATTGTATTTGCTTATGAAGATGCATATTTGGCCAATAAAGTCAATTCTGGCACTGATTCTGATACTGACACTGCTGTTTATGTACATGGCATCGTTTAATATAACAAATAGGAAAGAAACTTGTGGCCAACTTTTTTTTTTAAATTCAAACATAAACATATGGTACTGCAACTGGTTGTTAAAATGAGCTGCGTTAACTAAGACTACTGTCCTATGACAGGTTATTTTGGTTGAAAAATATTCATTTCACAGATCTGGCGCACGCTAAAAGCCCCTTTCTTCCGTCCTCCTAAACTCTTAATAACCACTGTTCCTCATTTACAAAGTCATGCAGGAGTGGAGAGAAGCTCAAACCGGGTCGAAGAGGGTGCAGAGTGACTCCTCAGTAAAAAACTGATGAATGTTTAGGTGGCAGGACTTCTCATATTATTACTTCAAAGAAGATGGCTGTGAATAGAGTGAGAAGATGCTGGGGCATTGAGCGGCCAGAGGTGTGAATGACTGTAGAGGCCAAAGGTCCTCTAACACTCGAGATCAGTTTCGGGACACAACCATACACACTCACACAACCTCTTGCCTCGCCCGTATTGTCTGCACTGGAATAAATTCCTGTGCTGTGTCGCTAAAAAGGATCCTGACAAACACAGTCTCCATACACATGCAAATCTGTGAGGCTATAAATATCTGCACACCAGATCACAGAAAAAGGCAGAGAGAATTAATACGCAGAATGCACACACCCATAAGAATATATATTTATTCATGTGATCACGGGGGAACCTACACTGGATGCTATTCACATTTAATCTAAATGGAATGAATTAGGGTTGAGCCTGGTTAGATGGTACAGGAGATTCCCCGAAAGGCAATTTTGCCATCCAATTTACAGGCCACAACAGCTCAAGTGAAAGCGGGTCCTGCTGCTGTTGCCTCAAGCAATTATTCCCTGAGCTGCACGGTATGATTGCATAGGCCTGCAGAATAAGAGATGTGTACAGGATTCTGTAGACAGACAACATTTTCATGCAGTCTGTCTGGACCAAAGGTGTGTTTGCTTAATGGGTTGTGATTGCCAAACTTAATGGCTCGTGTATAGTAAAACTAATGGAGTGTGTGCATGCTGACAACAGAGGGGTTAATGTCCATCCGTCTACTCTCACTCTCCCTTTGCCCGAGTCCTCCGCCGTCACTCAAGCAGGTCGAGGTCTAAATAAAGCGCCGCCAAACTTCTTCTCAAAGTCTGTGCTCAAACTCGGGTGTATATTCAGCAGGCAGGAATTCGAGCAACTCACACAGGAGATAAACCTGCTTCTCACCTTTGACCCTCGCACTCCTTTCCCTCTCCTCTGGCCTACATTATGTCTGCGTGAAGTCGCTTATCTCTCTGAAATGATTCCAGTGGGGCTTGAGTATGAGCAGGCCTTCATGCTACAGCATTTAGGAAATGATAAAAGAGGCCAGCAGGCATAAATCAAATGCACAATAGCCCTATTTATGGTTTTATTATGTTCAGAGTAAAGTCTAACTCTGGCAGACAGTCTTTTATGTTGCAAGTTGGGGGCAGAATTTTCTATTAATCGCAGTGCATGACCCATACCCCAACTGCGTATTAGTCATCCTTTCACAGGATACTGTGAATAAAAGAAAACTCAAAGCACAGGGTACAAAAAGACAAAGCTTAGTCACTGACTGCTCACATGGACTCAGTCAATCACTTTCTGGGAACCAGCACTGTGACCTTTTGAGACGGTGAGATGTCATGTCCACAAGCTCTATATGAATGGTAATTTCAGTTTATGAAAGGAGGTACTACAGTGTTTGGGAGATGATGAATGATAATGAAATGTCATTCTGGCAAATTTCATCTGTTGGTTTATCATTCACTGTTGCAAAGAACATGTTGGTCTTAGCCTTGTTACCATATTTTGTTACCACACATGACCTAGAAATGGTAATGTTAGTCTCTTTGTAATGTGGTAATTACCTTTTTTTTATAATTGCCTCATTTGTAAATCTCCCCAGTTCCATGTGTTCACGCCAAACATAAGTACATTTTGTGTGCATTCAATTGCATACAAAGTGCGAAGCGGTTAACTGATGGGGGAATATTTCTTTAAACTTTGCGATTAAAGAGTGGATTCATCTTCACGCTACTAGCTGCATAGGTGCCCACTTCCACAGGTGTAATGTACTGCAATTACGGTAGTCCCTCATTGTCCTTGTTGGCTGCTGTCTGGAGAGGGGACATATTTTCTTCTTGAACATACAGAGAGGAGAGTGGGAAAAGACGAGACTGATGAGTGCTGACTTGTTGTTGCCGTAATACTGAAATCAGAAAATCTGGTCCAGAATTAAGTTTATTTTGATGACTATTGAATTGGTACAGAAGTTCATGGGCAGTCATTCGAGTATGAATTAAATTAGTTTTTGCTTGCTATATTTGCTCTTCCCTCTCATACATTCATCAAAAGATCCCCTCCTTGTAAGCTTTTGATGAAAGTGTTGGTTACTATGTTAAAATATTTTCAAAAGCTTATCTTCAGTTGTTGCAAGGCTTCAGCAGTCTGACTGGGTATCATCCAAAGTCTAGTTTTTCTTGTACAGAAACTTTTTCTTTGTTTCTTCATCAATGGGACAAACACTGTATAATCATCTCTCTGTACCAGAGTTACCTGAATAGGCTAACTGGCTGTCTTTGTAGAATTGTTAGTTTTTTATGTATAACACATTCTGCTTTGATATTCAAAATTATCCCGGATTTTATGGGAAAAGTCAGCAGAAATATCAAAGCTACTTTTGAAGTATTTTTGTACCATGCTGTTTAGAAAACAAAAGCACATTACTTCAGGAGAGAGGCCAGCATCGTGTATAAACGAGGATCCATGAATAAAAAATGAGAATTGATTAAGATGCTATAAATGGAAATTCTATATAGTGAACATTATACGCAGTCAGTTTTCTTGGTGTTTTAATGACCCTGCCTTTTGTTTTCCCATCACTGATGCAATACACAATGCACTACTGTATATAACATATTGCAGTTAATGAAAACACACAGTTGAAACAATTCAAAAGAATGGATAGAATATATTAGATTAGATAATGCAGATAAAGAGTGTAGTGTATCAAGAAATTGGTCAAAATGTGTGATTACATTATTGGATCGGAGATTGTTTGGGACTGTTTTGACATTCAAAGGACTTGGTTTGACTTTGAATATTGGTTTTCAAAGATAACGAGTGTGAAGTTTAATGTTAATCCATCGCTTTGTATATTTCATGATCTATTACAAGAGGACCAGGGAGCTGGATTTTTCATCAATTATACTGAAGAAACTTGTACTTAAGCACCGAAAATCTATTGGTACCCTCTGACACTACGAAACGGACAAAAGCTATCATGAAGAATAAAGTACAAGTACATACAATCCCTGACTTTCAACTGGTGAAATCTGAATCTATAAGAGATAGGGCCAAGAATATTGAGGCCAGAATTTGTAAGCCATGCAGGATGCATTTAAATACAGAAGGGTGTTCTTGAGTTTGATGATTATGTAGGATTTCTGTTCATTTATGATTCATGCATACATCGTTGTAGCTACAAAGATATGCAGACAGTGAGGGTGACCTTGTTTTGGGTGTGTGGTGAGTGTGTTGCGGTTCTAAACTCAACACAAACCAAAACTTTCCAAAATATAACTCTTGTGACTCTGTGACACAAATAATTTTTTTTTTGATGTTGAGAAAGTAGCACAGGATCTCTAAACGTGTGTGTGCATGTGCATGAGTGTGCAGCAGAGCGGTGGTGTGTGTGGGGGGGGAGAAATAACAAATCACCTGGGTTTAAGGGAGATTAAACTGCGTTAGGAGACAATGGGATAGAGAAGGACACATGCACACACACACACACACACACACACACACAGCCTACTGCGGTAGCCACTCTCTCACTTCACGCTCAGAGACTATTACATTCACATACAGCGCACACACACGTTGACACAC
>OMLP01030257.1:8271-25401 GCA_900302685.1 Spondyliosoma cantharus
AGCCTCTTAGATTGAGAGGCATTTCTCTCAAATGGGGTTTGCGTAAGCATACACACACACGCACACACACACACACACACGCACATGCACACCGGTAGGTCCCCTCTGGTCTGTTTGTAGTCCTTAACAGTCCTTTGGTCCCATCACCAGAGACCGCAATGAATAAAAACCCTGTTTAATAACCAGGCCTGCTTCATACTCTCCGTACAGAAAACTCCACAGGCGAGATATCATCTGCGCACACACTCGTATGAACACACACACACACACACACACACACTTGTGTAGATGGGTCTGTTCTGTTTGTTTTCCATGGCGTTACTCCGTAGTCTCCTCGCGTGTCGGTGTGTGTTTGAGTGTGTGTGTTTTCCCTCCACCGTGTGGACAGTTTGTAGTCCAAGCTGCTTGCTGCTCTGTACACTATTTTTAGTCTCTGTGTCCACAAATGGTAGTCGATAGATGCGTAACATTTATCTTTGTACACGATTTCGTATAGTACAATCCAGTTAGACATGTACATGTATATGGCCATCTAGCATGTGTAGGAAAAATAAATGGAAAAAAAAAAATAATATCTAAATAAAGGCTGTAGAAATAAT
Organism: Spondyliosoma cantharus; assembly: GCA_900302685.1. Taxonomy (NCBI): domain Eukaryota; kingdom Metazoa; phylum Chordata; class Actinopteri; order Spariformes; family Sparidae; genus Spondyliosoma; species Spondyliosoma cantharus. The sequence goes on from OMLP01030257.1 coordinate 8,871, forward strand.
GATTAATGATGCGCCATGTAAACGACCACCGAGGAAAAAAAAGAAAAGTGCTTGCGTTCCAAAATGTCGTCCGTTTGCTGGGGTGCTTCTGTGGAATGTTTTGTGAAGGTTCGTGTTCGCAGCACGAGCAGCAGCATCCGCGACGTGCTCACGAATCATCTTTTGGTGGCAAAAAAAAGCCCCCGTGTGGTTTCTCTCCTTGTAAATCCTGCGCCTCGTCCGATCGAATCGGACTGTTCTATTCGGTGCTGATGGCTGCTATGGCATTGTGTTCACCAGTCCGAGATGTTGGACACGTTCGCCTTCTCCGGTGTCTCATCGCGCTATCAGTGATTTACCTCTCAATCCATGTAGGTCTACAGGTGTCGGTGCTGTGGCGCTACTGATTGGAGGGTTTTGGTTGAATCATTTGGAAGTCATTCCATTTTTTCAGGGATTTGTTTCATGGGTTGATTACTGATCATCTGTGGTACCCTAGTGGATCAGTATTGGTTACAGATTCATATAATTGACCATTGTCGTCATCAGGGACTGTTGTTGTCTTCATCCAGAAGGAGCCAGGAGCGGAGATATCCACTGTGTATCCTTATATTCCCAGTTTCTACACCACCATCCATGAATCCATCCAGTCTCCAAACGTTTTCCTTGTTTTTCCCAACAAGGAAAACACCACTCAGCCTCGAGACTTAAAACCTCCCATCTTTGAATGACAATTGAATAACAAACTTTGCTCCGAAGATTTCCTGCTTTCCTACAGGGGCCGGTATGACTGGGAACAATGGTGCTTCAACCATTGGAGGGACCATTCTGTCCAAAAATGTGCTCCAATTCGATTGGACAGTGCAAATGGTCAATCAGTAGTTGGAGCGATCCGGTTGGACATGTTAGTCATTGGGCCCCATCTGCAGTGGATGGCACATTGTAGAATCGGTTGGTAGCTTTGTCAACGGCAAACGGACTTGGTAAACATCCGTTAACGATACTTCCACTCATTGATCGTTTGGTTTTCCATACCCAGATATTGCGTCTCCTCCCTCGCCGGCTGTCGGCGAGGTGGTCGAAAACTCTGTGACCCGCCGTGCCAGAGGGTTTGTGCTTTTGAGAAGCTCCATAGCAGAGACTCTGGCTCCTCCGCTGGAAGACTTGCTGCCTTTCTTCTGAAGCAGGGCCATGAAGTTCTCGTTGCGGGAGCTCGACCTCTGACTGCTGCCCAAGGTCAGATTTCGGATGTCGGTCCCGCTGGTGCTGTGCTTCACCGGGGACACCAGGCTCTGGCGGCTGCCGAAGGAGTCTGACGGCTCCTTACGACCTAGAACCTTTCGCTTGGATCTGGTTGAAGAGAAGAGAAAATATAATAAGCAAAGGTGGAGAACTGAAACATAAAGAAGCAAATTCCACAACCTTTGCTCTTTCAATTCATAAATTCACTCTCCAAGCAACACGAGTCAAACTTACACTGACATGTCTCCTTTCAGAGAATAAAAAAAAATCTATGTAACTTCACAAGGGACTCCATTCTTTCTTGTAAGAGATGAAAACATTAACTCCTGCTCTTCCCTTTCCCCTCCTCACCTTTTCTTCTCCGTCTTTCAAGCTATTTCGAGCATCATGCAAAGGTAGACTCATGAACACTTGTTGCTTGGAGACTAGCTTTCTCATGGTTTTGCATGTGTGTGTGTGTGTGTGTGTGTGTGAGTGAGAGATTCTGAGAAAAAAGGATAAAATAAGAGCCGCTGGTCGCGCAGTAGACCACTGTACATGTAGCCGTTGCTAGGGAACCTTATGCTCCGACCACCTAACACCTTTTCAACAAGACAATGCGTCTTTGGTTACATGCTCTGAGTTCTAATAAGCCGGCAGGCAGGCTTGGTGTCGGCTGAGACCATTGGTGGTGCGAAAAAAAGTGTTTACTGTCAAAACAGAAAAGACTGTGATGTATTGCTTAACCTTCCCAGCATTGTTTGTAAATACAATAGTAGAGTACAATATGTATGAATTGTGCATTGAATGTATGTGTGTGTGTGTGTACATGGGGGCAAACCTGTGAATAATAGTAAACAGGTCTTCGGTGGTGTGTGTTGCAGGTGTGCTGGCCAACAAGTCGTCATCTGTTTCCTCGGCGATGTGGAGTACCGTCTTCTCATTGGCTGCCAAGTCATCTGAGCAAGACAGAGAAATCAGTAAAAAAAAAATGTTTTCAACCGTTGTTTTGTGAAGGCCAGTATTGATAATACATATGCATGTCCCTTGCAATTAAAGTAAATCTGACTCAGTTATGCACATAATCAGGTAATAATTGGATAACAATGATAAATGTCATCGTCACTATTAAAAAACAGTGGGAGCAACGCTGCATTTTGCGCTGGTCCAATTTTAGAGCAATTTGGCTTCAAACCCAGAGAAATCTCCTCTGGCAGGATCAGGAGATTATGCGTCAATCGCAGTGGGGAAGCATCTTAATCAAATGTAGCAGCTCTGGCAGGCTGCCATTAAGATCATGCATATGAAATGCTAAGAGTAAGGTTAGGAGCCTGAAAGCTTCTTTCAAAACAAGACTTAGATCAAACAGTATTTATCAGCTATTGCGATGTGTTTTGCAAATACTTCATGTATGGTCGGGTTTATTGCTTTAAGAGCGCTCCGTAGGGGCTCGAGTGGTCAAAAAGCTTAACACTCAAAGAAGCGCTTTCTTTTTTGAACTTCTTTTATATTTAGATCATTTTTAAGCAAACAAAAAACTGTTTTTAAAGTTTATTAACAGGGCAAAGGATACAAATGTTACTTTCCAAAAAATAGATGTTCACTGTGGTTCTTCTTTTAAATGTTTGATCATCTTTTTAAGAGTCTTTTAGAAGTTTAGAGTAAAGTTTCAGTGCAATGGATGACAGAGCATGAGCCTATACCGGACAGCAGACAGAAAAACAGACTTATTTCTAATGACACATTTCTAAAACCCTCTCCTTAAAACATACCTGCCCCAATCCCGGTGCTGGCCATCTTCCCTTCTAGCTCTGTGAGGGAAGAATCCTGCAGAGATGACTGAAGTGACGACTCCTTTGAGCTCTCCTCGTCTGTTCCCAAGTGGTTCTCATCATGCTCGGCCATATCGGAAACATTAGGAGTGCTGGGAAACTCCTCCGGTGAGAAAGCTCCGACAGGAGACCGAAGACCAACAGGACTGTCGGCCTGTGGCATCTGCCGTTCTGTGCTGCCGTTGGTGGAGGAGTGGACTGACGAGGGAAGAAGCAGGACGTTCGGCTTCTTGGGGACTGGAGGTGGAACCTGGAAAGAAGCATCAAATCAGCACAACTCTGATACATGAGTACAGTCAGCATACCCCTAAAATCTGGTGTCTTCCTCACCTTGGGTTTCTTTTTATCCGACAGCTCTGCCAGGCAGGAAATTGTCATCCTTGAGGGGAGTGTCTTGCTCTTGTCCTGGAGCTCTGGGGCCTCCTGGTTACTGCAGGGAGAGGGTAGTGAGCCTCCATCCTCAGGACCTAGACGGATCTCTGTGTCTGCGTCAAACTCAGGCTCCATCACTGGGTCCTCCAGGAGAGGCTGGGGGTCTGGAAGAGGAGGGAGATCAAATAGGGACTGGGAATGCGGGAGGAATGGATGATCACTGACAGTTTGTGAAGCCATGGTATAATCTGGGAGAACACCAGGACTTGTTGGGGTTTGTGGCGGATGTTTCTTGGGTTTGGGTTTTTTCATGACTTTGTATATGTTGCCTAGGGGCACAGGTCGATCCACAGGTGAGCCAGGAGGTGAGTCGAGGGCTAAGGGGGAAGTGGAGGATGGGGAAGGAGACTTGAGGAGGAGGTTAATGGGCCGCTTGGGCAATGGAGGCTTGACAGCAACAGGTGGCTTGGGTTTTGGTAGGGTGGGTGGCGGGCTGGGGTCCTCTCCTAGGTCACGGCCATGCTGCTCTTCCTCGATGGTGTCAGACGCCCCATCAGGGCAGTCCTCCAAGTCGCCTCGAGAGACAGAGCGAAGCCGAATCGTCTTCAGCTCATTCTGGGTAACCACAGGCAATGCCTGCGAAGAGTTGGGGCTGATTTTTCCCGGTTTTGCTGCTGTCGAGGTGTCCGAATGCCGTCTGCTGGCCTTTTGCTTTGGCTTGATTGATGACAGCTCCAGATGTGCATTCCCAGGCATCTCAAAGGACAATCTAGACCTTGCAGTCGGGTCCTTGGGTGATGGCAGTGATGATTTCCTTTCTGGGATCTTTGGGCGCAACTTGCACCCTAATGTCCCTATCGTCCCTGTTGTCCCGACCGTCCCTTGACCTGCCATTTGACTTAGTGGAACCGTTGGAGTGGGAGTCTCTGACTGACTGGAATAGCCACTTGATGGGGACATGAGTCCTGGGGGTTTGAAAGGGGAGGATGCTTTGATGTCAGTTTCCATGGAGAGCTGTGACGGTGAGGTGGCTCTGGAGGTTGAGGGAGAATCAAGCAGGGACTCCGAGCTACCTCTGACTTTCATACATTCAATTACTGTGGTACCTGTTGCTGTGCTGGAGCCTGAGAGAGACCTGGAGAGGAGAATAGAAAAGAAGATATCAGAAGTCAGTGTATTTGTAATCTTTAACTACTATTACTATTTAAAGATAAAGTCACAAAGTGTATTTTTTTGTTTTTTTTTACCTGTAGGGATCGTTCTTCCACTCTCCCAGCTGCCAGTGAGTAGGGAAGGTCAGCTCTGTCTCTCCTTCCCTGTCTGGTGCCTGGACCTCCAGACTTGGAGGTCCGTCATGGCCTCCATGGCTCTGCTCCCGCTCACCCACACTGGCTTTAGAGGAGCACGACGAGCTGGGCAGCAGAAAATCGGGCTGGAAGTCTGGAAAGTGGTCCCTGGGGATGTGCAGGCTCTTTGGCCGGCCGTCCCTGTAAAGTCCACCATGGTGGATTCTCCCCTCGGCTTCTCCGAGGTTCTTCATGAGAGAAACGCTCCTCACAGGAGGTGGCGGCTTGCGCTTGGATTTCTTAAGCGAGATGGAGCGCGAGCGTAGGCGCAGGCGGCCATCTCCACTGTAGTCTGAAGCTGTGACGGAGATTGTATCTGTGGTACTGGCACTGTCTTCGGAGCTTCCTCTAGGGTAGAGAAGGGCATAGTTCTCACCCAATCCCAGGAAGTTATTATGCTGTTGTTGGTGGTTTGCTGTTGCCATGGCATTCCCATTCCCTGTGGTCAAGATATTCCCATCTTGCTGGTCTAAACCTCCTTCTGTAAAGCAGAAGGAACCAGCATCAGTGGGCGTGGAAAGGGAACGCTCCCGGAACTTGAAGGCATTTGCTGCTGCTATGGAACGTGCCGACCTCTCTCGCCCTCTTGGTGCCTCCCCTCCTCCTCCTCCTCTCCCTCCATCTGCTGCAGCTCCTTCCGTCTCACTGCGCTTCCCCATCATGGCCGCTGCCAGTGAAATCCCTGGCATGTGATTCCCTCCTCTGCCAGAGGAGTTTGTCACCGACGTGAATGAACTGGAATGTGAGCCCGCCGACTGTCCTGAGCCCACCAGCATCACCCCGTCCTGCTTCCCTCCTGCATTACCAATGATGCTGTGCTGTTTGGGCGGAACTGCTGGGCCTTTGTTCATGCTGTAATTGTAAGGCTCGTTCCACGCTCCGGGAGAAAAGGTGGAGCCCTTAGGTCCATTCCAGGAAGTGTTTGAGCACAGCAGCCCAGAGTGGTCCATAGTTCCTGGATGAAGTCGGTCCAGGGCACGCTGCTCCAAAGTGTTATCTGTGGAAGAGAAGGCGGAATTAATACAACTAAACTCATCAGAAAAAACTAACCCGACCATAAACTTACCAAAGCTCCTGTCAATCTACAACTAATCATAAAGGATTAGTACGTTATCAATTCTGTTTTTTATTTGTTCTACACAGAGTGTCTTCTTGGAATCTGTGTTTTCCGGCTGCCCTTTAAAAAGCTACTTGACTTTACAGCAAATACAACCTCCTGACAATTTTAAAATATAGAGATAAGAAGAAAGTGCTTCACCTTTGACAGCATGAAGCTCTCTGCTTGTTTTTTTTTTTTGTTTTTTTCAGACGAGCTCAGAATTAAGCCAATAATGCACACAAATGTTTTTCAAATGCGCGGAAATCTCTCAAGGCTTCCTGTAGTGAACAGAATAAACTCAGTCTTCTGATCTTCTTCAGGAATGTCTTTAATAGTAAGATCCCACTGTATTTCTCTGAATATCCCTTACCATGCAGACGACCATTAGATTATTCAACTTGCTTGCTTTTAAAATCCTTTGATAATGGATCTTTGTTAGTAATGTGGTTCTTAAATGTATATTATGTACAGGATATAACTGTATGTCAAAAGGTTTGATTTATGTCTCCGATCTGAGGAAGACCAGCAAACATTATCTCAACAAAAACATCTTTCAAAGAACTTGGTCACATCGACGTGGGAAGTCAATCACAGTTGGGGACGCCTACTATACTGACTTCATTGTAAATAGTGCATAACATTTATATGTATTAATTTGAATGGCCATGATAGCTTATATGTGATTGTTATTAACAACAATTTACAACATCAGACGGCAACCTGAACACCAACAAAGGTCAAAGCAGCCACAGCAGCTTACAATCAACAACAGCAAAGAGATGAAGAGAGAGAGCAATTCACCAGACTCCCTTATAAAATTGCTCAATTTTGTGAGTTGTTGAGTCAGGGGAAACTTTATAAACTTTGTATGATGCTGTCTTTGAGAAATTCTAAATAATTTGGGCCTTCTTGTAAATTCGGCATGTGTTATACGCTACGTATATAACGTTCTTTCTTTCTTGGTTCAAAAAGCATCGTGTAAAAAACGTTCAGGGTTCACTGCATTCGTTTTACTGCAAGATGTGAATGTAGGCTCTTCTATGTCTGCATTTGGATCATTACTGAATTATCCGCCTCAGGATGTTCCTGTGATTTCACCCCTTTTATGACTAGTTGTTGCAGGCTGTGAATATACTATAAAAATGCACTTTATTCTCAGATACACCTACCTCCTTCTATTTTCTGACTTGCTAACAAGTGTTCACGACAGTCTGCAGTGAATCAGGATTCAAAATAAGTTTAAAATGTCAGATAAAAGCCAACTTAAGATGTTCTTCTTTTTCTCGCCTGTCCACAATTAAGACCGTACTCTGGTTAAACATGAACCCTTCACATCCTGCAACTGAGCGTCCCTCTTGCACTAAATAAACCAATTAGCCGTGAAAAGATCTTGGCCGCCGGCAACATCATCCTTAACTGAGCAGAACAGATTACTGCAAATATAGGAGGAAGAAATGATTAACCCGGCATTAATATCACTGTGGTGTTCGTTGTTAAATTCAGAATTTGGAAGGAGAAAAGAAGGCGAATGATTAAGTTGTTTTCCTGCCACAGTGACCCCTTTTTTAAAATTGGATTGAGCCAAGGAGGAGTTTGAACGAACCCAGAATAATACAACCAAGCTACTTTTTATGGGAGCTGACACAAAAACACACAAATAAAAACGTAGATAAAGTGAATAATTTGTCCTAAAATAAAACAAAATCTTCAATCGTTTCACCTGAGTCACTCAAACACAAATTATTCTGAAGCTTCAGAAAGCAACAAATGTCATCAATCAAATACCTGGTGTGACTTTCAAGGTTTTCTTACAACGCCAGTCGAGAGTAAATACATCTAATTCTGTTCCTTTTCTGCCTTCGACTGCAGTTTATGTGCGCAGTAACGAGATCTGCACCGCGGGACCTCAAGAAAGAGGAAGCTGAGAAGGAAAACATTGGATTAGAGCCACACACACACCTGCAGGTGAGGTTGTGTCGAGGTCAGAGTGAGTCTTCCTCAGGGGGAGGTTCTGGTGGAAGGTGTCCGTGACTGGTTCCAGGGAGCGGGGCTGGTGGGGGAAGGGGTCCCCTGGAGAGGGGGATGGGGACGGGGAGTGCTGGAGGAGGTCGACGCCGTGGAATTTCCCTCCTCCTCCCCCACCTTCTCCTTCACCTGGAGGGGAAACAGAGGAGCACAGGGGTCAGCAAGAGGAAGGGGAGAGTAATTTCACTCGACACACAGTAAATCTAATAAAACACTAAATCCAATCATGTTGTTGACTTATGACTTTGAATACGCCCAGCGTGTCTCGCTGAGGTTAAAACGTGTTTTTGTGGGGAACAACTTGTCGTAAATGTGTTTTAGTAACAGCAGGAATAGAAGTTAAATGTCAAAATGTGCTACTTTTCAAGAACAATGCAAGTTAAAACTACGAGTACTGACAGCAGAAGCAGCCCCAAAAGATTCAAATGGCTGCAGTTGGACGAGCTGTAACTTTAGTTTCTGCATGGAGTCGATCTGATTGATGATCACAAGTAAGCTTTGGCCAAAGTTCAGTTCGACACGTGTTTTCTCTCACATTTGATATTAAATTCAGCAATTTTCAAATCCAGTTCTGCTTGCACCACAGGGGTCTTTCTGTCTTTTCGTGTCCACCAATCTGCTGCTTTTTCATTTCAACAAAAACAATTTAATTCAATAGTAATTATCAAATAGTCCCTGCAGATGATTCATTATAAAACACCACAAACAAACGGAGGAATCGTGACCACTAAACGGTTGGACGACGGAAACTTCAGTGCAACATGGTGCCACGAAGTGCTTTCAGTCGCTCACCAACCACCAACTCAAATGACCTGGAGGTCACTGAACTCTCGAAACGTAAAATAAACACTCAGTTTCTTTATTTAGTTGTATTTCATTAAGACTCAGATGCTGAGATTTACTCTTAAACACAACTAGGACAAATCTAAATGGTATTTGAACATCACATTTAATCCACTGGTTGCAAAAAAGGACTCTGACGTACTCTGTATGTAAGCTTATGAGAAAACGAGCCTACTTCTCACTTGATTTATTACCTCAGTGAACAGTTTTCTAATGAGCTTATGGTCTCAATCTCTGGTTTCAAGTGTTCTTCAACACAGCATGATGTTCATTTAGTACATTTTGGTCCCATTTAGAGTAAAATAGACGATAGAGCATGTTGTGATTAAGGGGAGGGCTACCTTGTGATTAACAGGTTGCAACCCCCGGCCAATCAGGATATCCACCCCAGCTCCACCCTCTCATGGTGGCCTCAAGCTTGTTTAAGGCTCTCATATTGTAGAAGGTTAGATTTCACTAGGTTGTGATGTCACAACTATACAGTAAACGCCTCCACAGCTGTGGTTGCACCGGGAGAGCTGATGTGTTTGGCAGTGCCTGCTCAGGCCTGTGAGAGCCGACCAATCAGAGCAGACTAGGCTTTTTAAAGAGACAGGAGCTAAAACGGAGCGTTCAGTCTGAATGTGAACAAAAATGCTGCACCGGACAGTTTGCAGGAAAATAATGTGGTTTTTGGACAGTGAGGCATGTACATATCTTCTAGCAGACATCTGAAAGTGAGCAAACTACAGGACATTTTAGTCAAGTACATGTTATTGAAGATGACAGAGTACATTACAGTGGTGTAGCTACGCGCTCAAATTCTTCTCTCCGTCACTATAAACCCACATATTTATATTCTAAACGCTCTGCAGTCATGTTTTAATCCACAGAGACGTACAGCAGATGCTGCTGAGAAACCTGCTGCTCTGTTGTACATCCTGTCCTTCTGATGTCCCGTCTGGACAGACGGTAATCCAATGAGTCATCGGAGGCAGCGGGGGAACTACTTGATTACCTCAATGACATGCAGCGTCTTCTCTCACCCGGCTGCATAATTCAGTCGAGCCTTCAGACATGTTGTATTGTGACAGTCAAAGCAGATGCAGTGTACCGCTTCAATTGATCCCCGACAACAATGTGACACCGCCGGGTTAACTTTAGTTCACCTCGGTGAGCGAAGGCGGGGATGTTCGATCAGACGGACGCACAGAAAATGAGTCAAATGAAGCTCAAGGATCGATGAGAAATTGTTGCGCCACCAGACCCAAAACAAACCGAGTTAGAGAACAATACAGAAGCTCTTACACAACTGCTGGCGTTAACGTTTCTCAGAGCAGAATAAAGATCTGCTGCTTTTGTTTCTTCATCATTGTGTTAAAAAAAAAATCCAAAAACCATAAGCTGATGTGGTGATAAAAGGAAAAAAAACACAAACAAAGCATAAAAAACAGGCAGTGACTCGACCTTTCTGCTGCACATAAAGTCAATACACCTTCATCTGCTTCTCTACCTGTCTGTCTTTCTGTCGTCTCGTTGCCTCTCAAAGGGTTTGCACTCGCACCCGCCCTCCATCTCCTCTCTAGCTGTGTCCCTGTTGTGGCATCGCGTATGAATTATACATCCGAGCCTCGAACAACACAGACATACAAATGTTTGAGCAAAGAGCAGCTAATACACTCGACATCATCACATTCCCTGCGCATGAGATTTGCAGGAGAAAACGATTTATTAAGCTCAGCGACGCAGCTTTTTATCCAATTTTCCAGAACAAAGCTCGGAGAGTTTTATTCATCACGTCTTGCTGTGCTGTTGCTCGTCGAGCTAAAAGGCCACATCCAGCCTCTGACGACGCCCAAACAACACCCGGAGGACAATGCACGCCGCCACCCAACAAAGATTGCTCAACAGTGGGTCGAGGAACGTGAAAAAGAGATCCAAGAAGGTCTTTGTGGCAGCAACCACTTACCACTTACTTGATTCACTACCTCAGTAAACAGTTTCCGAATAAGTTCAGGTTCTCAGTCTATAGTTTCAAGTCTTCTCCAACACACCATGATGATTATTTATAAGTATGGCCCCATTTGGAGTAAAAATAGACGATAAAGCAGGGTGTGATTTAGGCCGTTGTGATCGACAAGTGGCAAACACGGCGTGCTCCAATATGCCGACGACCGTCGACTGTGATTGAAAGGCTGCAGCTGATACTCGTGACAGAAGAAGTAAGTTCCAGACATCTAGAAGACTTTTTTAACCTGCAAGTCATGAAAGTAATGATTTCATTTTGGACGTCCGGGCTCCGGCAGGTGAAGAGCAACATCTTTTGGAAGAGAGAAATGTAATTTCCTGTCTTGATAATCATTAAATCACCGATTTAATTCAATGTCACCGACCTTGGCTGCTGAATCATGCTCTTTTTATATTTCTGGGATCCTTTCAGCTTCACTGACTACCTGTCTCCTCCTCCACTTATCTTCTTTTAATCTCTTTATCTCTCTAGTCTGTTTCGCCACAGTCATTCGTCTTGTGTCTATTGTCTGAACGATCTGTCAGTTTATCACCGGGAACCATTCAAGGACCATTCCCCCTCTGTGTATGTATGAATAAATAAGGGTGTTTGGGCTCAAGCCACCCAGCAGAGACTAAACTATGACTCAGCCAGTGAGCGGAGCTAAATACGACTTCCTGTCTGGCTGTCACGCATTCACACACTTCCTGCTGCTGGACCACTTTAATCCTGAATTCATCCAGGCAGAGTGACAAACATTCACACATGCACACAGTCACGTTCTTCTTTCTTGCTTTCTGTCTGTATTTCTTTCTCCATCGGCCTCGTTACCGCTCGCGCCACAGCTCAAAGGCGTTGGGAGTCTTTGTGTTGCTCCTGCAGCCATTAATAATAGACACTATTTCAAATATCAGCAGCCTTCAACACAGAGACAAGACGATGATTCATTCATCATAATGTCTCCTCAGTATGGCCTCGGCTTCGCTCGCTTTCCTGCCTGCTGTGAGCGTTCAGGCGTGCTGCGGTTGTTGCAGGTTTGATCCCACATGTAAAAAAAAAAACAAACGTCGCTCCTCATTCTGACGAGCTGTCGCCGCTTTTAATTGTAGACGGCAAAACTTTATCACTTTCTGAGCTACAGCGAGCCTCCTGTGAGGGTTCTGACGTCAGATTGGCAGATTAATCAGGAGCGGGCGACACAAAATATGAATTTATGAACATCTTTGCCCCTTTAATCACGAAAAAAAACTGTCTTAATCAAAATGAAAAATCTTTATCTGAGCTGGATCAAATTAGAGATGCGTCAGATCACCGCACAGCCAATAGGATTAGCCGCAGTCCTGGAAAGGTCCCGCCCCCCGTCGGATTCCTGGTGTGGAGGCGTTTTCAGGTAAACCGAGAGGATTAGAGCGTCTGCGGCTCAACAGCATCCATTCAGAACCGCATCTACAAAAATGCCTCTTTTATTGTCCAGCACTTTGTTTTGCGAATGGTGAAACGTGCAAGCTGTTGACCTGCACGTCCAAAACTCTTTGTTTGGGTTTTCTTTTCGGTGGAATTAAAGCAACATTAAGCTGCTTTTTTTTTTTTGTGCTTCAAGATACAAGTTTTCAACATAGTTGTATGTGTAGTTAGCACCTGCGTCACGTCTGACACCTGGGATCTGTATTCAAGTATTTGCGGGGGTGCCAGATTGCACAAAATGCCAATTTCTACATAATGTTGCTTTAAATAGACGAGATTAAATCACATTTGAATCTCATATAAATGTCAAAATTTGCACCTCAGGGTGTTTTGCTATATTTAGAAGCTGTCTACCTTTTCTAACCAAAAACAAAAGCATACACTGTTAAACGTCCTGCAGCTTGTCTGTGTCTCAGCCTGCTCTGCATTCACACCCTCGCTGCCTACAGTACCTCAGTCATTCATGAAAACTGCCGGAGCGAGAGGCGCGAACAGAGAGAGAAAGAGTGCGGGAGGAAGACGAGGGAGGAGGGAGGAGGAGGAGGAGGTAGAGGAGGAGGAGTGGTGACAAAATGTTCTCTCATTATCCTCCATTCATTATTCTTCCATCCTCCGCTCCGCTCATTCTGTCTTTTAATCAAACTGCATCTTCTCTCCTTCTTCTTCTTCTCTGTCCGTGTGTCTCTTCCCTTTCTTCTGGCTTCAGTTTCACTCGTTCACTCTCTCCTCCTTTGCCGTTGTTTCTGTTTTTTCCTTCTCTTTTTTTCTTGTGGGGGGGGAGGAGGAGGAGGAGAGAGGAAGAGTGGCGAGTTGCCATGGCAACAGCTAGCTGGCTGCAAGCTACCTGTTCGCTGCATCACAGGATGAGAGAGAGAGAGAGATGGAGTGAAAGAGAGACGGAGGGGTGTCTCCTCCTCACTCTCTCAACCGTGTTTTTTTGGTTTTTCTGTCGACAAATCCCAACGAAAAGACCGAAAAACCCGACAGCGAACGAGTCCGACTAACAAGTACGGCCCCCGTTTGTTCTCCCTCTGCGCTTCGCTGTTGTCCAAAATGCATGAAGACCACATTAATGAGCCACGGCGTCGTACGGTGTGGCAAATTCAATCACTACCGCCGACACACGCTGCAGTTTATTTTCAAAAATCCCGCACACGTCGTCCTGCTGCTGGAAATACACACCAGAGAACCAAATGCGTATAAATCCACGGCTGGAAATGCAAGAAAACAAACTGTTTACTCCTGTTTGAGGAACGTTTTCTAAAAACTCCAGTGGCTAGCAGATGTAGGAAATGAAATTAGACAACGCAACATTATTGTGACCCATTTTTAAAGATTTACGTCTTCGCAAGGAGCCAATGGGCTTGAGGATGGCGACCTTTTAGGCTCTGCTCTGGTTAGGTTTAGGCACTAAAACCACTCGGTTCGGGTTCAGAAAAGACGATTTCTTGGCTCATATGTCCTGTTTTGTTGTGACACACGCGGCGGAAAATTGTCACGAGGTCTCCTGAAAAACATCCAGCGGCGCGACCCTTACAAATGCTGGAACGCCATCTGGAACAGCGGCCACTCATCCAGCAGCCTAAACACCGTACCCTACATTTCCAGAGTTGAAGCTCAGATCCTCAGAAATGTAAATGTCGTATGTTTTATTCTGGCTGACCTGACCCCTGAGTTAAGAGACGTACAAACACCTCATTTCCTTTTATGCACCAAATTACAGTGGAAATATCTTTATTCATGTGAAGGACTAGAATTAGCTCCCCACTGTTGCGTGCTGCAGCGCTCTGGTCGAGATGACCACCAGCTCGCAGCACCGACAAGAAGGCACACCTAAAATATCTATATATATTTAAATCACGTTTTATTACGATCATTTTTGCCGCTTTACATTGCCTCAGACAGCCACTTCCTGCCTGCACTGTCTGACGGCTATGTAACGTACAAAAATCTTTAAAAATATAGCTCATACCTACGCTGATATATTTACTTTAGGTGGCTAAAATACTACAGTGCTTCTCCACACAGGCGGAGAGCTGACGGTCGTCTACTGCAGGTAACGCACCGAGCACCTCAGACGACCCCTCATCAAAAGACTTGAACTGCCACTTTAATAATGGCCGTGACATTTTTGTCTGAATATTATAACGTCCCAGTGAAGTTGACCTGCGATCGCTTGGAAATAACACGTCATAACTTCCTCACAGTGACCTTTGTCCGGCAAAATCGAATCAGTCCATCCCTGAGTGACATTTGTGCCAAGTTTGTTGAAACTCCCCCTCGGCGTTCTTGAGGTATCCGTTCACAAGAACGAGAGGGATGGACGACCAAAAACAAAACGCCTCCAGTCGCGGTTATCTCCTGCAAAAGCAGCGTGGCTAGTGTTTTTTTCAAAATAAAAGTCCTCTACTACTTCGATGCTCTTATTGTTGGGAACAAACGCCTCCCAAATCTACGACTATTACCTTTGATTCCCTTGTCACAGGATTTGGTGACAAGAAAAATCCAGAATGAAGTCAGTCTTCACCTCAAAGCACTCTATTTCAACTCTTACTCTACCTCGCTCTCCCATTTCGTCTCTCTCTCTCTCAGGAGGAAGTGAATACCCACCAAGTACAACGCCACAGGCTTGCGTCATTATACCTGACCTTCTACTCCTCTGCACAGCGGGTGAGGAGGGTGAGAGAGGCAGAGTGAAAGAGGGACAGGGGGGAGAGAGAGAGAGATATCAAACTATAGATGGATACGAGCGAAGAGGAGGACGAGGACGGGGGAGGCTCCCAGTGACGAAGCAGTTGCTATGCCAAAAAAAAAAGGAGGACCAAACACACACACACACACACACACAAAACCACAACCACACACATAGACACACACACATGCACGCAAAGTAAACAAGGAGGAGGCTCGATGGAGACGTGTGGAAGCAGGAGTGTCAGAACGATGTTGCTGAGGATGACCACAGCATACTAACAGCTCTGACAGTGCACGCACACACGCACACACACACACATACACACATGTGCGCACACACACGCGCGCACACACACACACACACGAGGCACACAAGCAGAGCTGACTGCGGGAGATGGGCGAGGGCGATAGTGAATGTGATCGCAAGAAGAAAATGTTCTCCACGTCAAATCCTGTTCCTGCAGCTTTTTCTTCTCCTTTTAAGCTCAAACTCGTGTGATGCGCGTGTGATGCGTGTGTGTGTGTGTGTGTGTTGTGTGAAAGTACTGCGTGTCCACATCATCGCTGTAACCTGTGAGCCACAACTTGTGGTGTGAAAATCCAAACTGTTGAAGCGTTGAGGGGAACCTGCACGCTGACAACAAGATGTGGACATTTCACGCTGGTTTGTTACATCTGCTCTCTTTTTACATCCTTTGCGAGTGTTTTTAATGACTAAAGAGAGCATATTAACGGCAGGATTTGTATTTTGTCAGTCGTTGCCGAGTTCGAAGGAGAGTTTAAAGTTAAAGATGTTAAAAAGGAACCGCTGTCATAAGGTTCTCAGCCCGTCAGCTTCCTGATTGATTCTGCGGATGCGCAACTCTCAACTTAATATTTTACCACCCCGGTCTAGATTTGACTGTGATCTGAGATCTGAGAGCCTGCAGACTGGGTGCAAGTAGAAACCGGCCCAATATTAGATAAACAGCTGTGACTGGCCCGACACAAACCAGGTCGCAGGGGAATCTGAATCAGAGGAGCAAATGAAACAAGAGCTCGCAGATTCACCCAATCGATTCTGCCTCTCCTGATGCTTCCTCCTCCGGGAGAAACTAAGTCTAAAAACGTCGCCACACATCTTTGTTCAGCCGCTATCTCAGCTAGGCTATCGCTGCCAACTTGAGAGCTCCTCTGGGTGTGAATCCTGGACTGATTGGATGATCAGCACCGCTTCACAGGCTGGTTGCCAGTCGTCTGTGTTTACATGGAGCCATTTAAATACAGCAAACCCTTTTACTACAGTGATGGCTCAGGATCATTCCGGGCCGGGGCCATGAAACATTCATGAGATAGTGTAGCTGTGCCAGTCCAACGACTTCTAAGGAAAGAACCAGGAAACATTATGCCGTCTAAACTGATATTGTCCAGAATTTACATTCAGCGCCTCCTGAATAACTCTGTTAAGGTGGAAGCATTCGGGAGGCTCGGTCGACTATGACGCATATAACAATCTGTTGCATGTCATCACCTTTCCCGTCCGTCCCCTTCAGCGATCTATCCAACGAGGGCAAACACAGAAAACAAGCCTTCAAAAACACCTCCGCCACCTTTACATCTGCGGGCGCATGGTACCTGTGACGTCAAGCGGTATGAAGTGACCCGGCGTGCGTCTCCCGAGGTGCCAGCG
>OMLP01030262.1:12522-30427 GCA_900302685.1 Spondyliosoma cantharus
CACACACACACACACACACACACACACACACACACACACACACACACACACACGCGCGCGCGCGCGCACGCACGCACGCACGCACGCACACACACACACACACACACAAATAACCTTCCTGTTTGTGATATTAGTGCGTCATTAAATTTGTGCTTGAGGAACTTAATCTGCATGGGATCTGTCTTTAAAAAGCACAGTAATCAGCATTTTACATTAAAGTTAATTTCAGTGCATTTCTTCTTGACCCAGTTGAGGGATTATTGCTTAACAAAACTTTCTGGAAACACCTGCATCCAAATATTGACATATTTAATATTGTTGGTAGCAATGACTTTACACTGTATTGTCTCATGTGTTTCATTCTGTCTGGGTATGATTTCCTTATTTGCGGGCTGTCACGGCCCTTGGCTGTGATGCCCTGACTCTGTTGTCTATTATCATGTGGCAGCTTTCTTCTAGTATGCAGAGGCGCATGTGCCAGCCCTTGCTCCTGATTGGTGCCCCTGTTTCCTGCCTGGTCTTCTTCTCCCTATCATTCGCCTGCCTCGGTCAGCCTGCCCTTCTGCACCATGATTGGCTTGCCCTGTTTCAGCTCACCTGTCCAATCCTGCTCCTGCTCGGAATCAGAATCACACCTGTTCAAAATCAGCCGCATAGAGTCACTCAGGGGCTTTGTGATTTTGTGTGAGCCGCTAGCCCCTTTGTCTCTCTCTGCTTGTTGTTGCCTTGAGCATTTGTCCTGCAGTCTGACTGTCTTTTGTGTGACCTAGAACTACATTTGTTCGTAGTTTTGCTTGGCCTGTGCGCCACCTTTCGAGCAGTTCTTTTCTTATTTATTTATTATTTTCTTCTTTTCTTCAGTTCTTATTTTGGTCTTGATACATCAGACTTAGGGGTGCTATTCCTGTTTTGTATTTTTGTGTGTTTTTTGTACTTTTATTTGAGAATAGCACCCTCCTCCCTTAGTTCCTTCCTGTTTAATTCTAATTTAAAATTACCTACCTTATTAAAAACTTCTAATTTTTTGTTAAACCTGATTCCATCTGGTTCTTTATGTTATGTCCCCTTCCCCCAACGAGCTGGGGTCGTAACATGGGCACACATATAAACAGACACGCTAACATTCCCCCCAGACTCATTCTGTGCTCCGCTGTGGGGGACCTGAATAAGCGGGGAACACAAAGGCTGACCACCTAGATTATAAAGAAAACAATTTAGCTTGGCAGAAAAGTGTGACATGACCTAAATGACGCACACTGTACGATGTCCTGTCCCGGAGCCTATACAGTCGGGACAGTCACCGCGGTGTGTCTGCACGGTGTGTGGACGCAGGGCGAGAGCTGCAGGCTCTAATGTGTGTGGTTGTAAACAGACCTGCGTCAGTGAGGTGAGAAAACAACCTGGGCAGCTGTGGCTTCCCTCTACAGCAGAAAGAGACTCTCCGAAGCGCCAAAGATCATACAATATACGCTGTTTTTGGATGGAATTACAATATAGCTTCTATTGTGGCACTGTTGGCATTTCCCAGACAAGAGTTTAAGAGTTTCTCCCTCTCTTTTTCTCTCTGTCTCTCTGTGCCGTGTCATTTTAGATTAGCAAGCTAAACTTGGTGCTTACTGTAATTAATCTAAATCCATCCAGATGGGGAACGGTTTCAGTTTCATCTGCTACAGCAAACAGCTATTCGACGCTGTATCCTCTGGGTCTTTTCTCTCATTCTCTTCTTTCTCTTCGGTGACAGTACAAGTGTCCTTCTCGTGACGGCAGGCTCTGAGTCACGAGACAGCTGTTCTCCTCCCTCCATATATTCAGGTCCACACTGGGTGCCGCTGACAGATGCTCGTTCTGTCCCTCTGTGTCTCTTCACCTTCATCCCCGACTCCGTCCTTCTGGGATTGTCTCTGTCCTCATGTTCATCGCCGTAAGTCACAGCGCTGATTATTGCTGCAGTCTGGTTACACTTTGTGCCTTTTGAGAGTCATAATTTCCCCCCCAAAAAACGACTCCTCCCTTCCTGAACCTGACTGCTGTCATCCTGTATGTATGGTTTTGTTATAGCACTGTTTCCATTGGATAGAGTATATTAAACATGGTGCTGTGGAGCTTTGAACAAACAGTAACCACTTTGTCCTGTCTTTACACGATTTCATGTGTTCAGGCACAAATACACCCGTTAATAAATTAAGGGTACAATTTCCCCTGCCTGGTGAAACTACAGACATAAATACAGTTTCAGTTCCTTTCCCGTCTTGCATTGCCTCAAAGAGATTATTTGATTCTGACTGAAATGTCTGGAAAACTTCATCGATCAGATCGATCATCGCTGCTGGAAACCAAACGCTCCCCTCCATAAAAAAATCCTGAGTTCACTGCAGACCTTTTTAAATGTGGAATCTTGGCACAATACGAACCCCTGCACAGCTACAGAACCACATTCAATAGCCTGTTTTCATATTCCTCAAGATCCCAGACTAATTTATTAAGATCGCCGTACGAGTCTGTGCTTTCACGTGCAACGGTCCCGGCATTTGGCTCCCACAGTCGAACCATCCTGTGCTTTCTGTGCATTACCCTGCCACTCTTGTCCGTAAAATGCAAAACAGCTTTTCGAACATGTGGACACTGACGCGGCGCTGCCAAAACATTATTGCACAAATCTGTCTCCTCCTCACGGAGTTCTCTTTCCTTTCCCGCTCTCACCCTCTCACTCCCGCTGTGGTCTCACCTCTCTTTTCCCTTCCTCTACTCCCCAAAAATGTCAAAGAGAATTCTGCTCATGGCTGACGAGTGCGCTACTTTGTCTCCATCACTGTTTGGAGGTGATGGGACATTTGGAGGACAGTCAGAGCTCATGTTCCTTTGAGTCAGAGAACAGGAGAAGGTGTAATTTCCTGAGTCTGAGACCCAGGTGGGCTCTAAAAATAATTCAGGCTCACGCTTACAGTTTGGAAAATGACTGCTTGATTAAAGGTACCTGAGCCAAGAAATTCTGTGATCTGGTCCGGGGCCACCCTGTGTAGCTCGGTGGGTAGACGTTGGCAGTGGATGGCCAGGTTTAGGTGTCATCGTAATCGAGTTATTACGGGAAAAAAGGTAAAAATGGCATACTTACTGTGACCACAAAGATCAAAACTCAACAGTATTTCAGAAACAAAAGCAGCATTTAATTTATTGTTAAATGCTGTCTTTTATGAAATGTGTTTGTGAAAAGTTGTGTTTTCTGTAATGTCTGTAATGAACCTTCAGGGCCTCCGTACATACTAACACCATGCCAAAAATAGGCGATTGACTTCCTCCAACTGTTCGAAGATGAGTTTTTTCCGCTCAGATCAACAGGGAATGCAATAGGAACCATCACGGAGGCCGGTGATAATGTTACAGTGATTACTTTTCGTATCTTTTTATGTGTTTTTCGACAAACGTGAAAAAAAAAAACATTTCTATGCCAGCATCAAGAACTTCAACGTGCATCGCAGCATCGTGTCGGGGAAAAATTTGGTGAAAAACCTCAGCCGAGTCCATCGAGGTGTCGTGTTTCCATCGCTGCCAATTGGAGCTGAAGCTGATAAATCCCTGACTTCTGCAGAGTCGTTTGACCCAGGAATGAATGCCGATTCCCACTGAAAGACAAAAGCCAGATGTTCCTGGTTGTTTTGCTGTCCAGTATGAAAGGGGGTATACGAGTATAAAACTAAATTTGTCGGACGATCCAGCAATCCAAACGAGTGGGGAGTGACAGGAGAAGACGTGATGTAGTGTAATTAGACATGGAGAAGCTGGGGAATCGGTGGTCGCACTTGCACACACGGGCGCACATGCACACTCCGCCGTAATTAGCAGCATTTCTGCGTTTGGCCGTCCCCTGTCAGACCCGGGCCAGTACTTAGCACGGGGCAGGAAGGCTGTCTGAGCGCGGAGAGCACAAAGCACTTCAAAGCTAACAGAAGACTGGCAAAGACAGCGAGATGGCTGAGATAGAGAGAGGGAGAGGCAGCACATGTAGAGAAACAAGGAAGAAGAAGAACATCCCTCTAAATCACACTCCGGGGAGAGAGTAGAAGAGACAGTCAGAACATGCTGAAGTTATTATCCTCTTTCTGTCGCCGTTCTGTTCTCTCTGTCCGTTTCCCTGCATCGTGTGCCTCTGCGTTAGTGAGAATTGATGTCCGTATGATGAGGAGAGGAGCTCTGTGAATTATTCTTGCGTCTAAAGAGACTTTTAATGATAAATAATGACTGAAATGACTGTAAATGTCAGCTGTGCATGTGCGTCCCTCTGTCCGCCTCTGCCGTCCCTCTCTCACACTTCAGCTCCTCTGATTAAGCTCGAATAAAGCAGCCAGCGGTTCTGGGAAGAAGCAGGCATGGTTCTGTGTGGCCGCTTCCAAGTACCTGTGATAAAACAAACCTCGCGTGTGTGTGCGTGCGTGCAACAAAGCCTCGCTCTCACCTCCCAACAGGGAGTGCAGCCTGTGTTCATTATTTGATTTTTTAAAAAGCCTGCAAGCTGTTGTTGTGCTTGTCATCTTGGGTTTCTTCCGGTCTTCTCGGATGAGTTGCGGATGAGTCTTCTATCTGTTGTTCTCTTCATCCACCATGCGGGCGTGCAACAGAACCGAAGTCCCAAGTCTAGAAGCAGTTTGATAACACAAATGTGCTGACTGCTCAAAGTATTCTGTGTCCCTGGCTCACATGCTCAGCACCGAGGCACGGTTTCCCCTCTAACTGGTCGAAATGTATGTTTTGATCAAATCATTAAAACGCTAATTGCGGCGCTGAAACAGGAGATGGTGGTTTATTGAAAACAGGCGAAAAACAATCCTGTTGGAAATA
Source organism: Spondyliosoma cantharus (assembly GCA_900302685.1). Taxonomy (NCBI): domain Eukaryota; kingdom Metazoa; phylum Chordata; class Actinopteri; order Spariformes; family Sparidae; genus Spondyliosoma; species Spondyliosoma cantharus. The sequence goes on from OMLP01030262.1 coordinate 17,356, forward strand.
TTGGGTTCCTTCTGCGTTTTTCTTCTCCCAGATGATAGAGTAATACGAGCCCTTCTGTTCTTTCCGTTATTAGTCTCAAGTTCTGTTCTTTTCATGTCGCTCATTTCCCAAACACTGATGCATGGAATAAAAGAGTCACAGATGTTGCGTATCAGATAATCAATCACTGATTATGTTTCTCTTTATCTGAACTATTGATTTAACAAACACCCAAACCATGGCTTTACATATTATTGTTGCTCAAAGGAAAATGGATAAACCTGCTGTCATTGCATCCTGTTAGTCTTTTTTCAACTTCTTCAATTTTCATCAATTTCCCTTGAGTCTGTGGATGTCCACAAGAGGGCACAGTGGAGGCAGTTGATCTTTGGCCCCTGACTGACCTTTGCTGTTTCAAGGACCCTAAATATCAGCTGCTGCTCTTACCTTTGTTGTAACGGAAGTGATTTATTTCACCCTGTTAGAATTTGGCGCAACTAAAAGTCCCCAAAAGTCCAGAGTCAAGATGTCATGTTAAAATATTTAGTAAAAGTGAAAGTCACACATATAAATAGTATTTGAGTAAAGGGCTTAAAGTAATTGAAGCATCAAAAGTACAAATAAAAGTAAAACTGACTGTACATGCAGTATCTTTACAGGCAGGTCTAAATTGTTTAGCAGACTGCCCAATTTGAAATCTTTCACTGTACACTGTTGTGTCAAAGTCTGTTGCTGTTCCTCTTTGATTTGTGACTCCTGCTATGCCACCTACTGACCCTGATCTCCACCACCGGGTGCAGATAAAGGGCGGCATGGAAACAGACTTCAACACAACATGGCATAGAGAGCAGGCAGGTGAATGAAGAATAACCCGTTTCCTGTCAGTTCTGATTACTTTTTAAATGTAAATTTGAAATCATAAATATATTATCGTAATTTCTTAAAAGTTTAATTACTGAACGTGAAATACGTTTTACTTATATATTGTAAGTGACCTCCTTCACTCCCACCAGAGGGCTGTGACCAACAATGCTGTATACCATGGGTCGACCAATTACCCACCTGGCTGATTACAGATCCAATATTCAGCATTTTTCTCTCTTTACCGAAATAGGTGTTTTTGTTGTTGCTGTTGTTTTTTATCTGACTGCTGATAAAATCAATTAATTTCAAATAGTTCTGTTTTGGCTGTGATGCAGAATGCAGCTGACAAAGTTACAACATGTGACTCATTTACTGACATTGTAAACATTTGTTGAAAGCACACAGTAAAAGTAAATAAGTTACCACAAATCTGAATGATAGTAGGAGTTATTCTCCTCAACCTGCCAGGCTAAAATGCACTGCAATGCAATTAATTATACTTTGGTTTGATGAAAAGTACAATATTTACCTCTAAGATGTAGTGGAAGGTAAGTGTAATGTAACAGGAAATGGAAATACTCAAGTAAATTACGAGTAACAATAACGCCTCGATCTTTATCACACATGTTTTTGTTATTTTTAATTACAAAACACCCTGCATCAGTGATGGCGCCGCTAAATCATACCTGCTATAAATGATGAGGAAGCGAGTGCTGCTGATGGAGAGTTGGATGACAGGCTGTTTCATCGGCCCTCAGGACTCCGCCATCTGCTCGGCCATCTGAAGGCAGGAAACTGGCGTGCTTCATCTTACCTTCTACTATAGACTCCAGCAGCCCGCTCTGTACTTCAGCCACAGCACGAACTGAGCTTCCCGACAGCCTGAAATTCATGCACTCACTGTGGGCTACAACAAGGCACACTTGGCGTACCGCCTGAACCCTCACTTTCATTTATGATTACAGTCATTTTCATATGGTGAGGGTGATGCTACTGTCAGTTTCAATGCAGGAGACATGCAATGGTCTATTTCTCAGGAATCTGATTGCTTGCAATTATGTGGCTCATTTTGTGAAAATTAAAGACCATTACCATGGCAAAAAAATGTCTTCTGGTCTGCCAGCTGCACACCTGGTGTTTTCTTGTTGCAGGGACTATCTCTCAGTCCTCATTGGAATAGACCTGGATCCTTCCACCCTGGAAACAAACAGCAGTCGGACAACTGGCAGCCTGCTTCGCTGGATGTTTGATGAAATAAGTGCATTTTAATCTGCGCTGGAACTTGGCTGCGAAAAGCTGATCTACAGCCAAACAGCACATCAGAACTTTGTGGGGGGATTTGTTTTTTTCTTCTTCTGTCTTTTTCTTTTCTTTCCCTGCCTGACAGGCTCATTTTTCTTCTCTCAGTGGGACGGGTGCTGGTGGTGGTATCATTACACTCCGCTACATTACAGAGCACTCTATCATGGGGCTCAATCCAACAGCTTTCACGCTCATTGCTGTCAGTATCACTGACGGGGCTTTACCGCGCAAAGTCCTGAAAGCTCATAAATTCTGTATGTTTAACAAGTCAACCTTTTGTGTCTGGTGTCTCGCTGTGTGCTGTGGGTATGCTGCCAATATTTTCAGAGCACCATAGCAGCACAGGAGCTCTGTGTACACAAAATGTGTAAAAGCCTCGACTGTCATCGACTGAGTGAGAACTCTTTTATTTCGGGTTTTTGTGTCCTCCGCTCACCCCAGCGTTCACTCAAGATGGAGTGAGTCTCAATACTCTTAAAATCACCTATTATGTAAGGAGAACAGAGAGTCTTCTCTCTCTTTCTCCCTCTCCCTCTCCCTCTCTCCCCCATCTCTCCTTCCCAGGCAGTGAAGACTAATGCAGCGTCATCTGCCTCCTGGCAGGACGCTCTCTCTTCATTACTGGAGTGAGGGCCTCTTTTTCCTGTCGTGTTTTCACTTCACTGTGAGCGGAGCTGCATGGTTGTCTGCATAATTTACCCACTTCCTGTCATCATAATCAATAGTGCAGAGTGTAATCTGAGTTGATACCAGCAGGCGGTGAATCATAGATGTAAAATCTAAAAATCAGATGTTAAAGCTGCTTTTAATCTGTAAAGTTAATGAAAATAGACGTGCAAACCAATCATAATTGATGAAGCAACCATATTTTGTGTTGCTGTGTTTCACAAATAATTCTTCACATTTAATCTGATTTCTTTTGTCCCCACTTTTTTTCAATCTCAGCTCTCCGGTCCAGAACAAATGGCTCAGAAATTCAGATTTATTTCAATTTAGCACAGCAGCTTCCTGAGATTGCACGGCTCTGCAAATGAGAAGCAGATTTAGCCGACACCATCCCTGTAAAAGGCAAGAAGGCAAATGTAGCTGAAGCCTCAATTAGAACTTACAGGCTCGAGGATCCCCCTGCCAAAGCATGAAATCACATCACTGCATTACAGCCATTAATGTGGCTTCATGTGAGCCCGTGGCTGCTGTTTAATAATCATGCATGGTAGCTTTGATGTTCAGCTCTGAGGGACGTTGGTGTTTCGATCAAACACGAGCAAGGACAGAGCAGACACAAGCTTTTAGTTCAGTTCTTATGGCTCAAATCAAACACGGCTAGAACCCGTGTGAAGAATGAAATACTGTATGAGTAACACCGCACTGAATGTTTCTCTGAAAACGTAGCTCATTGATTATTCATAGATGTATTTCCACTGCAATGGGAACTGTTGTCAAAAGGAAAAACCCCCTCATGCCTCGGTAATAACTTTTATTTTTGGGACTTCTTTTTTTTTTTTACAAGACACAGTAGCAGGCGCTAAGGTGAGCGAAACCATGGCAATAAACCAGGCGTATACGTATGTAAGCGTGCTGTGAGTTCCACTAGCTCAGAGGGAAGATATGTGTGTCTCAGTGCAGCAGCAGACTGGGATGTTTTCTCTGCTATAAAAGCCTTTCCACATGTGTCCATCTCAAACCTGCAAGAGCTGTCCGCCACTTTACAGAGCTGCTTTCTGAATAAAGTCGCAAGAGAAAATAAAAAAATAAATAAATCGCATCCTCCCTGCCAACCCAGAATCATGGCTGTTCGTGACGAAATTTAAACAACAGGATGCGTGTACATGGGCAAGAATTTCCACATGTTTGTGATGCAGGAGAAGTTTAAAGGGGAACATTGGTGTCCATGAACATAAATCATAAATGTCATCTGTATTTCATGAACAGATTTTTATTAACATATAACAGAAATCACAATTCGTCCTCAACCTTCAAAGGGCTCTGTGAACTTTTGCGTTGTGCTGGGCTTGTCTTTAGTTTATGTTAGTGGGCTCCAGTTCTAAATTATCGTTAGCTACTGTTGCTCTCTTTTAGCGCAGTGGAGTGAGGCACAGAGACAAGACACTCGAGACACTCGTGCGTAAAATATTGTCTGTCACTGAGAATCCAGCGGCATTAAACAACTTCAGTAAATTCTCCACAGCCTTGTATAGACAACCAAGAGCAAGGGAAAGTCTCATGTTTCCCGTCGTGTTACAATTCTCCCACGTATGACCAATAAAAAGGTGATTAATACATACAAATTACACATTTTTTTTTTTACTTTGAGTCTCTTTAACCAAAGTGACTGTTTCATGAACTGCCTTCAAAGCTTTTAGCACAATGCTTTTGTTGCCTAAAGGATCATGTATGCCCCCCCGGCCTCATCCAAAAAAAGACGCATCGGTCTCGATCGATGTTACTGTGACTGCGTTCTTTTACGTGACAACAAACGTGACAGTGTACAGCAGCTGTTAAAGGAGAGCCGAATGTGGAGGCAGTGTTGTAGACAGCAGTGGTCATTAAACACATCGCCACATGTGGATGCAGAAGTCTCCTAAATGAGAATACCTTTAAGAAAAACGAATGTCATTTCCAGTACTTTTTGATGTCTGCCATTGCTCAAACATCTTCTTCCTTTTTTATGGTTGTCACGGTTGAGCTGTTGGCCACACTGCCCCCCTACAATTTCCGGTGTTAGTGCTCCATGTTGGCTGCATCTGTAAACTCCCAGAAAACCACGGACAAAATCGATACAGAGTACGGACAGGGGGCTCCGTTCATATCCATATTCGTGTCTAACATTAAGCATGAAAGAGCTTTAAACCATACCAAACACTGGATGTGTGACAGCCTTGCAGCTTGTACACCCTCCAGCTCGTGAAAGAAAGTTGCGCTGAAAGTCATAAAAGATTTGAAGTTGAGTACACGAATCCTGTAGATGATGTTTTTGTGACAGCTTCGCAAACTGCCTTGACGTTTTGACGCCTCTGCAGCTATGGCGAGGTCGTCATTTAACTGGAACCTAAAGCAGGAAAAGGAGCCCTGTGGATTTGGGCTCTCTCTGTACTGTAAGCTTGTTTACAAATCTAGCTTCATGATTTTACAAAGCTCCAGATTAAAGCTGGATAAACACTGAATAACAATGAGCCAAGACTTGAATGTCTACATTGTGTGTTCAGTGGGGAGGGACGGCTACTCTCTTTTGTGTGTCTCTTTCAACAAAGCTGAATGTGTCTTTATATGGCAGTGCAGCGGCGTGCATGTGAACCATCCAGGCAGGAATCTGTTGGCTCATCTCATTTCTCTCATCCCCCTTCCCTCTGGCAGTGGGTATGCTGAAGGTCCACAGTTGTCACCACAGCACACAGTTGAGAATATTATTATTCAGTAAGACAGTGAGAAGCCTGCGATGGGGCTGCTAGAATAAAAAAAAAAAAAAACGGGTGGCACTTCATAGTGGGAACAAGAAGAAGTGTTGGTGTCAGTCTTGATCAAAAATATAGAGTCGTAGCCATCGCTTCTCATTTGTCATAATAAAGGCAGAATGCCAAGCTTGTAAATCATGCCTTCAGGCTGCAGGGACCAACATATTTCTGTGTTTTTTAACTGAGGTCACTCCTAATCAACACAAAATCCCTCCTGGAGCACAAACTCCCTCAAACTAGCGGTGGGGAATCTTATTTTCTCTGTGTTATTATCGTCCTCGCTGCTAAATTAACAATATTGTCTCTCACAGGGGATTTCATGCGGGCAAATCGCATCCTCGCTGTCTTTCTAGATTTTGTTTTTATCTCTCTTTTTCCCCCTCCCCCTCTCTTTTTTTCCTCTCTTCCTTTGCAACCCCTGCCTGTGATAGCTCAGAGGAGCGAAATCCTGCTGATGTCTCTCCCTTGATCTGAAATTTATTAGAGGGAAGATCTGCTTCGCCTGCGGCACGTCGCTCTGCCATTCCAGCTGTCCCATTCAATCGCATTATAGTTAGCCTGGCTTGGAATGAATGCATATTTCTATACAGCTGGATTAATATACAGCTCAGTTGGTTTTGTCCCTTTCATGACTGCGGGTGCCTTTTTGTTTCACTTTTCTGCAGTCGCTGGAGAGCAGCCATGCAATCATATGTATATTATTAAGAAGCGGAAATTTTTTATTACCTCTGATTGTGTTTTGGCCCGTGTAAGACATAATAGGGAACAGTCAGAGATCTCTTTGGTTTATCTGGAAGCCAACTCGTCCCTGTTATTCCTCAGAAAGAACAAACTCAAGTGCTCATTGTTCCTGCTTTTATGTAACTCTTAAACGCAGGTCTTCTTCCGCTCTGCAGGTGTCTCTTTCTCTTTAGAAAATCCTATAATTAGGCTCTGTCTTTCTTAACATTTATCCATCTTTTTCACCCACTCTTGTCATTTTTGAGGCTTCAAATGTGGCTCTTCAGTAACTATGAGCAGATTATTTTCCTCCAAACGCCTTCCTTCCATTTCTCCTTTTTGTTCCCGCGGTGACGTGTGAAGCGAAATAATCAAGTCGCTTTGTGTGTTGTGCAAACTGAATATCCCAGCTGGTATGCAACAGTTAACCGGATAACATTGATATCATACACGGTAACATCCGCTGGCTCAACAAATGAAAAGTCTTCACCTCAGATTCGGATTGGCAGCAAGAACAACTTCAGCATTCCTGCAGGTCCAGGCCAAGTGTTGACAGGCCGCACAAAATGCACAAACAGACGCCAAATTATCCAGTCTCCGCTCACGAAAGATGGAGGATGTGTGTGCAGACACTTCCAGACGCAGACCCACTGAAAAAGATGACATGTGGAGTTTTATTTAGCTCGACTTCAGACTCCAAAATGTTGGAAGGCATTTGAGGAGATGTTTATTTGCTTTTAAAGATTCCAAGTTAATATATTTTATTTTGGTTTGAGAGTTCTCATTTCCTGTCATGTTGGAAGAGAACAAGATCTCTTTCAATGAGCTCCTCTGACAGTATCCGCGTAGTTGTGTGTGTGAGAGATTCTCGACTTGTGGTTAAGTCAATAGGAGAAGGGTGTTTGCTATGGCACGATGCCCGGACGACTTTGGAGATAGAAAACCCAGCATGCATGAACACAAATCTCATGCATCACTCTCGTCTACAGGTAGCATGTGCTTGCTAAAGTAGACGCTGATGGCACTGTATGACACATGCAAGCTGTACTACATAAACAAATATGCTCCAGTGCTCACATCTCACCAGCGGAGGATAATGCAGACTGTCTGCTCTAGGAATGCATGTCTCCCAGTAAACACAATCTGCTCTTTTCAGCTCAGATTTGATCGCAGTGAAGACGGACAGGTCAGCATACCAGGATGGCACAGTCACCCATATGAAGACTTCTCAAGACAAGCAGACGAACGGATTTGTGTTACTGTGGTGAATGTGAGATTACAGCGCATTCATTTCTGGTTATCTCATCGGAAAATGTAACCCTCTCTTGCACGCATGTGAACAAGCGCACACATACAGATATTGTACATACCTTAGGTGCAGGGTCATTCAAACCAGTGTCTCTCCTCTGTTCTTTGTAACAGGCCGAAATATATCTGGAATCTGATGTTTGGCATGGTCACAAACAAACTGACACTGACAGTAAAAAGGAATACGATAGTCTCATTAGGTCCATGAGCTCATGTGGATTTATTTCACAAAGTTTCCTGCACAAAAAAACACAAACAAAAGTCTTCAAAAATATATGTATTGAAAGGGAAATCTAGCAAAATCTGTTGGTTTGGATGTTTTCTTGTTTGATCCTGTCTGCACAACACGTCCTCATACCACAACGACTGGTAGTCACTCCCATAATGACATGACTGCTGTGGCGTACTGGTAACATTTATTGTACAATCACTGTTTGTTTAAGTTTAGGCACTAAAACTACTTAATTAGGTATAGGAAAACATTGCTGTTTGGGTAAAAAAAAAAACTATGCTACTAGTAACTTCAGGTAAAAACATACTTACATTACATACATAACTCAGTTACATTATGTACACGATGTAACTTAATTAAACCCGTGAATTAAATTAACTCAGCATCCTGAATGAAAGTCCTGTTCATGTTTGAGCATACTGTCCATCTCTGACCTCCTAAACCTCCCTGTGAGGACTTTATACTACTTCTCCTTACTTCCTCTTTTGCACCCTTAATAATGACTCCAGCCACGAGAGGTCGTCGCCAAACAAAAACGTCAGTGTGTGTCGCAATAAGCTTCTTTCACGGTCGTTTTTTGATCATATTTAAATCAATTGTGCAATTTAGTTTGTGAGTATCTGTCTTTAATAAAAAGCTATCGACCTTATCAACATACCGTAGAATTTATCATTTCATTGTTGTCCATACTCGGATACGGATGAACTCTCTTCCACAGCACAGGTGTGATCTGACAAGTCAAAACCACATGAACCAAGAAACACTGACAAAGTGTTTAATGCTACCTTAACACTGCATGTCTGAGAACATAAAGAGCAGAGAACCCACAGTAATAGTCACTGTTTTCTTTTGCCCTTTTTTCGCTCTTCATTGCAGGGTCAGTATCCCCATCTTCAACATTTCACAGCACAAGCTTCAAATAGAAACTGGCAGTTTTGGAGTGAAGCGGAAACCAAGAATGTTTTGCAGAGATAAATATTTCATGAAGTTTGAAACGTGAAAAAAGGCAATATGTGTCTCTGTTTGAGTGTGTGTGTGGCTGTACAGTGCCATGGGTCATTATGATAATTTAAGGCTGCGGCAAAGTTATTATTTTCTGCTGAAATGCAGATTCAGACACTGGAAGACCGGGATGAGATGTAATATGAAGGCTTCTTCTTTCATTACATTCTCAATATGAATAGGAATGCACATGTTCAGCCATGATGGACGTTTGAATGTGACAACCCAGTAATTTTCTTCAGTTTGCGAACATCCGCTGGTAACCCAAAAGACAATCAACCTGAAGCCAAGACCCAAAATCTTTCCTATTTCAGTTGACACACTTTATAACCAAATATACATTTCTGTGACAGCCTTGTGAATAAATGACAACCCTTCACACCCACACTGTGTGCTACAACCTTTTCTCATACTACTGTCTCAACAGCTATTGGATGGTTTATATGAAATGTGGTACATGGGCAAAGTAAAAGTTGCGCTAAGTTTTACAAACATTACTGTACTGCCCTCCCAAGGAAACTGATTTGGCCTTTACAGCAACAACATGGGTTTTTGGGGGCTTTTTGTGTAGCCGGCTATCTGCACAGAACCTGGGTATCCAGATATCAGGGTAACAGATTATCATCCATGCCAGGACATCCTCCTCGGTGCACCAGTCATTGTTTCCTGTCCGCTGAGCAATTTAAGACACAAGAATGATGTTGGAGTTGGAGACAGCTAATCTCTATGAACAGGTATCTGCATTTGACTGCGTGTACATTTTTGAAAAAAAAAAAAGAAAAAAAGCTAAATCATCAGAAGAAGAAGCTGATGGGTTTCATTCAGCTTTCATTTTGGCCGATGCATTTCACCTCTTTTGCTCTCTTAACCTGCATGCAACCAGAGCCAGCCTGTTATCAGATGCACATCAAATACAGGCTGATTAGTGGCCCTAACCTCTAAGGTGTTGGGGGGTGGTCAGAGGACTTTACCCCATAGTTTGTGCTTCCCTTCCCGAGTGTGATGAAGACATGAGATTGATTTTTGTTCATGAGTTAACATACTTAAAGGGCATTAGTTTACGCTCCATGACTAAACATAGTTATTTTAACCTAAGGTATGATCTTGTCCTAAACCTGACTAAGTAGCTCTGGTGCCTAAACCCAACAAAACTGCAACGTTTTCACAATTTTAATAACTGCCCAAAAATCAAAATACTGTAGGTCTTTATATGTGAACTGTTTGTCAGAAAATTTTATTTTGAAAGTTTAACTAGATGTTGCAAATATATTCTCATAAACTTTACGTCAAAGCCACTCAATTGCAAAACAGACGCTAGACGGGGGAGGCAGAGCATCATCACCAAGCTGCCCAATTTGACGTGTTGAGAGTGACATCGTGGCAAACAGGTCAATACAACTCAGATTACAAACGGAAACCAGAACACTTTGAAACCAAATCCTGTCCCTTGCCCACAGATTCTGCAGTTGTGTCTGTTTATAGATAAACGTGTTCCTGGTAAGTAACTCCTGTGTCCATGTGAATTATTGGTCTTTCTGTCAAGAGCAAATGTGGACGTGGGATGAAATCAAATGACTCGGTCATTGTTTTGGGAAGGTCATAGTCATGGTCAACAGAAGCCCATGTTGAATGTTGGTCAGAGGCCCATCCATCCCTACAAGGTTTAGCAGTTTGATGTCTTTAACTGAGTGCTGATGGATCAGAACGTGCTCAAATTCTAATTTTGGGGCAGTCATTTGAAACATTGTTGGAAGGCTCGACCAAAGATATGATGAATACATTCATATTGATCTTTTTTTAGAAGGAAAGGAAGAAATGTTTTTGTTTTTTTTATTGTTTTGTTCTGAGGACTTGTTCTTGCTCCACTGGTGGTAAGAATCTAAGCTGACTGTTTTTATTTTTGCTTGTATGTGTTGAGCATCACAACCTCATGAACTCATAAACTAGAACCACCTAATGCACACGATGCACATCAACACTGATTACGAGTTGCATCCACTGAATATGTTCCTCAGGCTTCTCTGTTGTGGTGAGTGTGTAATATATGTGTGTGTATGTGCTACTTACAGCCTTGAGGAGAAAATACACACAGAACAAACAGATTCACATGCTTAGGAGAGCACGTGAATGTGAATATAAATACACACCCCACAGGAATCTGTGCCAGTGTGTGATTAGATACGCATCTTTTCAAGCAATCTGGGGCAAGCAGCAGGATCCTGGCAAATAATATTAGTTCTGCATAATTCTCATTTTGTTAGAGCTCCTCTGTCGTATTCTTGGATTCAGTTTCCATTCATAAGAGTTGGATGCTGCCTCGTCTTTGTGGATGCATTTGTGTCTGTTTACGAGCCTCCATGTGCACTGCCAGGGATGTGATCCAAGCATACCTCGGGAAGCGTCGTAGTGATGGAGAAAGGGACTAATTTCAGCATTATGTCATGACTCGTGATGTCAAGATAAGAGCTTCACCCAGAAATAGACCCATCAAAGTGATTTCACTCACCATCTTTCTTCTCTGTCCATTTTTATCTAATCAAAACCAGTTTCCTGTCCTTGGGAGCGACACGAGCACCAAAACGCAGGCTTTTATCTGGCTTCCACATTTTTAGTCAACCTTGTAAAAAATTCAAACCAAGTGAGACCTTGATCTGTTTGCGAGCGAGAAGACTTTCCTATTCTTGAAAGTGGCAATATAGGACATCCAAGTGGGCCGTGATAAATGTTTAATATGAGCACTTCTAATGGTGCATTAAACATATGGGCTACGGGATGAGTCACCGCAGCATGACCACTCTGCACCAGAGCCAACCTGCTTAAAACGGACAGCAGTGTTGGCTATGTAAACTCCTGCTGGATGACTATACAGCGTCACCTAAATATGAAAACAAGCTTCAGTTATAATAAGCTGGAGCCTCGCTGAATGCTGGCAGAAACCAGTGATTCATGCCGAACAATAAATTCACCGTAGGCCAAAGTCTGTCACTCACCGATGACTGAATAATGATCTCATATTTTTATCTCATGGGCATCAGAATAGCACTTCTGTATTCTTAAAGCGCTGATGGCAACATAGGGTTTTGCTTTGATTCTTGTCTTATATAAAGTTATTAACCCTCTGATGCCCACATGAGGACGTTTCTGCTTTTGATACCTTTGTTTTGCCCATAAAATAAAAAACTTTAACAGTATCATCAAGTTTAACTCAGAGAAACAATTAGACGTTAGAAACTACTTAACCAAGCTACACTGTGACGTCCTGTGTAGGCTGTCGTATGTCTTATAATGTGCCGTCAAATGCGGCAAATTAAACACAATAATCTTAATATGTTTGCAAACTTGAGGCTATTCTAGCTGGTTAATCATCTGATGTAGCTATTACAAAGGTACTGTCTGTGATTTTACTGTGTAAGCTGGTCACATCGTGTTTTTAGGCGCTTAGCCTTAGTTTACAAGTTGATTGCATGTAGCCTGCTACTTAGGTTCTGGGTTGAAATTTCATTTTAATTTCACACCAGAAATCAGCTGCAAATGAAGGCGCCATTGGAGAGCAAAACGTTCTCAGTTTTTCAGAACATTTTATAGCACATTATGCTCTTTAAAAAGTGACAGGGGTAAAACTGGACATTTCAGAAAGTGTCTGGGAATCAGTCCAACCTCAGCTGATTTAATATGTCACCCAATAAATACTTCTATGCACTATAATAGAGGGTATCAGCCCATAAAGCGAAAACAAACACAAACTGAAGCTTGGATTTGTAGTGATCTCATAAATTAAAAAAACAGCACTGCCAACCATTTTATCAAATGGAAAATCAACAGTACATTTCACACACTTGTTTGGATTGGGATAGAAGGGATTCGCAGCTTTCATTGTAGCTCCCACTGTCTTTGAATTATTGTCCTCTGTTTTAATTAAGATAAAACCATTTTTCCTCAGGGAGCTCAACACTCATAAATGCAGGGTTGCATTTTTGCGTGCGTGCGTGTGTGTGCGTGTGTGTGTGTGTGTGTGTGCTCGGAACACTTCTATTATTCCTGCGCCTGCAGAAAGCTGCTGTTCTAACTTCTGGCGTTCCTCTCTCTCCTCTTCCAGTGAAGACATGCGAGTCGCCGCTGTGCTCGTGTGAATCTAAGGCACTTGAATTGTTGCTAATCAATCGACATGATTAACCTAAAGCAGAAACCCCACCGTCAATAAAGCGAGGGCACC
>OMLP01030267.1:6108-18962 GCA_900302685.1 Spondyliosoma cantharus
AAAAAAAAAAAAAAAAAGATCTCCTACCTGTCAAATGAAAGAGTTAGAGTGCAGGGCAGTTCTGCCTGCGCCGTCTCTGAGGGCCAGACATTTGCATTGACGACCTGTTACATAGGTGATGCGTCATAGCGCAGCCTGGTTCGTCCCTGTTGTCTGGGTGTTTGAATGCTATTGAAACGTGTCAACAACATGTAGGAGCTTGTAAGAAGAAACTAAACTGCTGAAATGTAAACGTGTGACACTGTCTATCTGCCTATAGCAGATAGACAGTGTCACACGTATGTATTCAGGCTCGCTGTGCACAAACAAAACTGTGTTCCCTCTGTGTTCTCTCCTTACGTAAAAATCACCCCCATTTTTCAAGACAAATGCTCCATAATGAGAAACCATCGGCGGAGCGAAGGGCACGCTCATTACAAACGAGCAGAACCATTACAGCGCCGCTGCCTATAAATTAGTCCACGTAAGCCGCTACAGGCTGTAACAGGCATCAGGATCAGTGGGAAACTAAACTGCTGCAACTGTGCTGAAATTCAAATTTCACATCCCTTCCACTACTACAAAGCAAATTCCGCGGAGACAGCAGCAGCAATCTGAAGTCGCGCGCAGTAGACACACAATGCATCACGAGGAGGTGAAATATGCCGAGTTTCAGACTAATCTGCTCGTCGCTGTTGTCTCCCCCAGTCTTGCCCCACATAAAAGGCTTACGCATCTCGAATACGTCTAATGCCGACAGCAGAACCTGCATCCAATTACATGTTTTCTTTTCTTCTTTTCTAAAGGAAGAAAAGTTTGTGAAGGGAGTTACGTAACTTCTAAGGGCTACAGGTGGCAGGAGAGACGGATGTAAACAAGAAACGGGGGGGATTAGTGGCGAGAAGGCAGCAAAAAAAAGGGGAAGGACGTCGGGGTGGAAGAACGGATTCATGGCCGGGCAAGTCCCAGGAGCCGATCCCTGTTAAAAACAAAGGCCACGAAGGCAACGCCGGGGGAGGGGGGGTAGCGAGCGAGAGAGTCAGGGTAAGACAAACAGCCAGGCGGGAGGCCGGCGCATAAGACAAAACATAGACAGGACCTGCTAAAAATAGTGCGCTGTTGACACTGGATATAGGTAGACGGCAGACGTCTGTGGTAAAAGTCACAACCTCTTTTCTGACGCTAAAGGAAGTAATTCTCCGGGGGCGGGAGGAAGTAAAAAGCACGACAGCCGTTTGTTTTTTTTACGGGTTTCCTCGGTAACACGCGCTCTGACCCCGTCTGTGGTGAAAAAGAGACAGTCGGGGGGGAGCGAGAGGCCGATTCACTGATAGAAAAACACTGGATCCGTTCGGTTTACGCTCGGTGTGTTTGCGCCACGAATTAGCCCCCGACGCTTGATTTGTGCCACAGGTGAGCCAATTCACAGAGGGTTAACCCTAACCCCCACAGGGACGTACAGTAATGGCTTTTTAATAGAGCTCTTGAGTTACTGCCTTGTTGTGTTGTGACTGTGTGTAATAGGCTGCTCCTCGGTGCCGTGCCAGTGGATGCCTGGAGCCGCCGTACAATGTTGAATGGTTTCTGTGCAAGTGTGTCTATATGTGTGTGTGTGTGTGTGTAGTTGGTACCCGTCAATACGTTGCACTGGACTCGGGGCTGCGACTGATGATTACTTTTATCGTCGATTCATCCGCTTTGAGGATTTCTATCGTGCTTTTTCTGTTTCCCCCCCTCCGTCTCCGTCTTACAAAGGTTCTTCTGCATATAAAAGATCTTAGTTAAAAGGTCAAACACTGCTCCGGGAAGTAGTCTCGCCTTTAATTCCGTGACTTTGTGACACCACTCTACGTCAGCGTGTCACACATTTGCTCAATTTATCCCCAGCGGACATATGCGAGCTGACCAATCAGAGGAAACTGGGTATTTGGGAGCTAAAACAGAGAGTTTCAGATCTTACCTTCTTAACCTTAACCTTAAAAATGCGCATAGTATGTCTCTTTTAATCATTTGGTCTGTAACATTTTAAAGAATCGTGAAAAATGCTGAGCCCAAAGAGTCTTCGGGGGACTTCTTTTGTCAAAGCAACAGTCTAAAACCCAAAAGCTTCATCATGAGTAAGAAAGAAAGGCATTTGAGAAGCTGGAAGAAGCCATTTCTTTGCTTTAGGCTTAAATTAATTGATTATCAAACTAGCTTTTCCTTCAGTCGACTAATCGTTGAAGCTCTAGGCGCCGTCTGCCGTCTATAAAGTTGTGATCAGGTTGTTCGGTGGTCTCAGTTTATCACGCACACAGTTTATTGTGCACACACTCAACTTCCCGGACACACACACACACACACGCACGCACACACACACGTCCACTTCAGCAGACAAAGCTCAGTGTGTGTCTCAACTGAAAGATCCACAGACACACCCAGTACACCTAGGTTGATGTAACCTCCCTGCATACAGCCTCTTTCTTTACCAACAGCGCCGCGCTTCCACGCTCAGTTTCTCCTAGCAACGCCGTAAACACGACGCGCTCATCAGATTGCTGTGGCGCTACCTCTCATTCTGTGTTTTAGTCTCCGTGCACGTCGATTGGCTGCAAAAGATTCTCTCTATGCAAAAAAAACAAAAACTTTGTAGATGTGGTTTGTGTGACTCAGACAATCTGACATTTTTCCTGTTATGGCCCTTTTGTTGCTGCAACAGGGCTCACCACATTTAAGACGGGTTACATAACGGTGTTGTTGTCGACCATTTTTTCAATATTCAACATTTTGTCGCATTTGTATTTGTTTGAGAGGATTACGCGCACACACCGTCTTAAATACTTGGCATTCTTGTTTAAGAAACTTTTTGCTCCCCGGCACCGGTGTTTATTATTATTATTTAGTCTTTAAGTTTTTCTGCGAGAACAGATGGGCCGCAGACTGATAGCACAGACAGGTTGGTGAAGTCTGAACATCTTGAAGGATGGGAACTGTTGACGGCGATGAATATAAGCAGCCGATTCTGCCAGGATCGGTTCGGAGGCGCTCCATAATGACCCTGATGGCGTGCATCTTTTTGCATAAATAAGCCCCATAATCTTTTAATCAGCCGCTCCTCAATGGCAGCTGCGAGTTTCAGGCCCGGGTGAGTCATCCGCCTGTCTGGAAGACAGCAGACGACACCGCCCGGCAACACAAATATGAACACAGGGCCCGCAAAGGTGACCTGCTGTGTTATGCCTTTTTGTGACACGTCACCACGGCAGAGTCCAGCTAAGCTCTTTTGACCTGAGTGACCGAGGGTGGATGTACCAGAGGTGGATTAGAAATCTATAAGTAACGCGTCGCGTTCCAGTCTGAGTCGAGTCTTCAACATCAGACTCTTTAAGAAAGACTTCGCCCATAAATCTTAAACTTTTTCATCACTATCTAATTATGGATAAAAAGAGGCATGACGTCTTTGATAAAAGTGCTTTTTTTATACTGCAGACAATACACTCATTGATCTCCATTAAATCCCTAATTGACTTGGCATTCAAAACAAGCTCGAAGCCAAAAGGAATTAACTGAAAGTGAAAATTGCCCGCTGATTGCTTCATGCCTGTTTGATGACTGTCATCGTGGCGAGGTAATAAATCATAAACATCCAACATCAAACTGTCAGGGAAGTACGGGCGTCTCTGTGATGTGGTCACGGGAAGGGAAATTTGTCCAGAGCGATGTCGCGGTTTTTCTGTTGACGACTCTTTGTACGGGAGCCCGCGAGGCTCAGCTTTGCCACACATAAGCATGACTTGCGCGGGGAAGAATTTCCTGAAACGAGTCCACGAAAAATAAGAAGTCAAAATAAATACCAGGCTCCCCGCCCCCGTACAGAGACACCTGTGGGATGACTTTGGAAATTATGTAATATTTCAAGAACAGCGGGGAAAAAAAGGAAGCGTTAATACTTCAAAAGAGGAAAGCCGTACCACCCATCCATTAAAAAACCTTCTTTCATGCGTCATGTTTGTGAAACTCTTTGTCCTTCCCTCTTTTATTCGCCACATCTCTTCCGATCCTTGTTTTTTCCTGCCACTCTCTTCCTCCTTCTTCTTCTCCTTCTTTAAGTCTCCATCTCACTTGTCCTAGTTTGTAGCTGCTGGACTTATATAAGTCTGAGAGAGGGAAGGAGGAGGGGGGGTGTGTGCAGTGTCCATGGCTTGTGCTCGCAGCCTTATCAGTTTAGACCATAGCTTTGGCGCCTGTTTAGATAATAAGGCTGCCTGTCAACACTTGCCATCAGACTCACTCCCACACACACCCTGCACTCTGTGCAGGAGAGTGAGTAATAGCATCACAATACATATATTATAATTACACTCTTTAGATGGGAATTATACAGTAATGCAGCTTACATAACATTTGATATTAGGGGTTAGTGCACCGTGATTCACCCCTTTTATCAGACTGCACGACAACCTGTTGTGCCAAAGCTGCAGCCGGGGCAATGGAAACTACTTGTATTGTCCCATTCGTAGGTCATTGTGTACATGCAAGGAAGCTGAAGTGATGGAGTTATTAGCCGTACTCTCCCCACCACCCAAGCCGCCGGCTGGAGGGGCAGTAAAAACATTTAATTCCGTGCTATTTTCATTAGCGTTGGGATTCCCACTCAAGCGAGAACGCGGTAACCCGCCCTGACGCGAGCCGCCGAGTCAGAGTTTGGCCGAAAGTGAGAAACAGTAGATCTGGAGCGGAGACAAACGCTTTTTCACGAGCGCACTGTGTCCACGGGGGAAAGATTAATGCATGCACCTGGATGTGTAAAATTGTGACTGTTTTTTTTTTTTTTTGTCTTTTACATACAAAGCGAGAAGAGTTTGTGAAATTCTGGTATCCCTTTATAAGGACTGGCATACCAGATCTCAGTCTGATGCTTAATCCATCTGTTTCTCTCTGGACGCCCGTTTCATAATCCCAAGTGTTGTTGTCCCACACTGACTAAGTTTTTTTTTGTTTTTTTTTCACTCCTCACCACAATAGGCTGCTACACAAAGCAGCCAGACAGCGCTTTTGTCGGAGTGGGCTTGAGCCAGGCCTATCATTAGCCTATCTTATTCCTCCCTGAGCACTATTCACACGTAGGTTGGGTACATGATGTACCCTTGGGTGCACAAATAGAGACACACACAGGCACGGTGAAGAGAAGAACGCGGGAAAATTATGATGCAGATGAGAACTCGCGCCGTCTCAGCTCGAAGCATACATTTTGCCGTGTGCCGCCTGCACAAACACACTTACACAAACGCTCTTACGATACGTTCTTCCCCCCCCCGATGGGCAGTATTAGACATACTTTAGCAATGGTGTTGCCACATCTGATTACTGAGAAGTGCTCTTAGAGTCTCTGGGAAAGAAAAGTGCTTTTCTTCTTCTGCGGGCCGTGAGCACATGCTTTTTGGAACACAGGAAAAGGTTACAGCAGCAGCAACAGCAGCAGGACCCAATCACACGTTCTATTTTTGAAGTTACTGGACATGCAGTTTGGCAACGCACCGTGTTTTTCCTTCCCGACCGAACTTCTGCGTTCCCTAGTAAACAATTTTGAGCTCTGGAGGGTGGATGTGTAATTTAGGGAGCCAAACCCAAACCCGTGCACGACTCTCCTGTCGCGCAAAATGGGCAACATCATCGTAATGAGCTCCGTAATAAGAAAGCATGCAAGAACACGGCCTTGGTCAGGGAGCGTATGTCAAACTGACTTTAGCACCATTAGGTTGTTTTTGGCCCCATTAAGCAATTATGTAACGCGGGTGTTTAAAAGTAATCGTGTAATTGGATTCACACAGGAGTCCCTGACATCTGCTTCCCTTCACACAATCGTGGCCTTAATTAAATCTACAGGACCTGAGTGCCGTTTTCACATTTCGTTCAATTAAAGCTTTCGGGAATGTTTAGCCCATTTTTTTGAGAGACGTGTCACCTCACCTTCCCTCCTCCCCTGTGTCGTTCTGTCATCCGTAATTGCATCATTAAAAAATGGTGCACCAAACGGTGCAAGGATAAGCAAAATAAAAGCGGCGAGAGACGTCACACAGCTGTCGAGAAAATGAGTTGAGAGCGTGCCGGGCAATCTGCTCACACGTCGGTGCAACGAGTTTGTTTCATCACATGTATCTAAGTGTGTCAGAAAACTTTTGCTAGATTCTGAAATCCCGGGCAGGAGCAGGGCTCGGCCCGAGTCCAGTGTAATAAAACTGCCAATCTGAATTACAGCTCACCGTACACACGCTCTGTAAAAGGCCAAAGGACTGGCAAATCCACATGAACCATAATCAAACTCTGACTTTAGTGTAATGAACATGGTTTCCTGTTTGTTGCTGGTGAGTCCAAATTTCCAAGCGCTCCGGCTTTATGCTGTTCCTGCACAACTGGAGGCCAGTCCTGTGAGAAGGAGAGAAAGCAAGGAAGAAAAGGAATTGGAAGAAGAGGAGAAAAAATAAATTGAAAGATCTAAACTAACAAAGCAGAAGCTTCCAATTGTACAGTTTGTCTTCTGCTATGACAGTGCAGTTTTTCACGCTGAGTCACAGGCCGTGAGAAAACAAAGCTGACTGTATTTGCATTTTATTGCCAACAACTGTGGCTCTTAAAGGAGACCTATTGCGCTTTTTCGTTTTTTTCCCCTTTCCTTCAGTGTTTTATATAGATTCTAGTGCACGATAGTGATCTTGAAATTCGCACCGACCGAAGCTCCTCTCTCCCACAGAAAACGCCGCTCCTGAAAAGCCTCGTCAGTGGTCCAGCCTTTAATTCAGCGACTATGTGACATCACACTGCGCCACCATGTCACGTGTCTGCATAATTTTCTGCCAAGTGGCTAGTTTGGTACATAAAAATTGATTTAGCGCAGCTGTTGCTGTTGCTGCATGTGTGAGCTGACCAATCAGAGGGGACGAGGTTGTTCAGGAGGAGGGCCTTAAAGAGACAGGTGCTAAAACAGAGCGTTTCAGACAGTATGAGACAACTGATGTGTTTTTTTGAGCACTAAAACATGTAAACTGCTCCTAGTTATACGCCAAAATTAAAAAGATGAACCTGAAAATGTGCATAATACGTCTCCTTTAAATCAAATGAGTTCTTCAGCAGAATAAAGCAGAAACGTGCGGGACCGAGGACCAGCCTGTTCCCACTGGCAGACAGCAGAAAGCAGATTGAAAAGCTTGACCTGTTCTGCCAAGCTCTTTTATTTTTTTCTTCCTCCTCTCTCTCTGGATGCCTCTCTGGCAGACAAGAGCCAGCGAGAGAGAAAGTAGAAAAATGAACATGCGTGTACTCGCCAAGTTTTCAGCGAGTCTGTGATTTTTTTCTTTCTTCTGGCCGTTCCCCAGCAGAGAGAAAAGAGAGTGGGAGAAAAAATAAGATGCTTCCTGTCCAAGACCTGACTTCTGTCTTTGTGTCACTGAGTTTAAGAGAAGCAGCCGTACCATGGAGCAGCCCGGGCCAGTTGTTCATGATGCCCGCTGCCATCTAACTGTGCCATCATGAGGAGCAATTAGCAACAGCGACATTAACTGACCTCTGTCTGCATTCCTTCCAGTATGGTGTCATGGAGGACAAATGAGTCATAGATCATCATTATGTGTGCCTGCAGCGGTGTTTACACGATCTAGGATTAGGCTAAACAACCTCTCCTCTGAATCCGTGTGGACGCTCCTGTAGTAAAGTAACAGAGCTCCGACGCTTGGCTTGGGAAGCCCGACGCCAAGAAAGTGTAGCGATCTGCGAGGAATGTTGAAACTCTCTTTCCCCCCCTCGCCGTCTCCCTCCCTTTGTCGCGCGCACACACACTCATTCCGCCCAGGCTGCCATCCACGTCCCTGACACAAGCCTTTCAGCGGCCTGCGATGCACACAAAGACCTATTTATTACGAGCCTGAATGCAAGGTGTCATATAAGGGGGAAGTGGAGCCTTCACCGCTCTGCCAGGGCGAGAGAAAAAGAGAGGCCTTTACGTAACACTCGCAAGGTCGCAGCCTTTCGGTGGCTGTGAGCTAGCGGGGTGGAAGTCAGTTCGGGTCAGGAGGCGTCTTGTGCTGTGAAGGAGCTCGAGCCGAGCAGGAAGACCAACAGTTGAAGCACGCTGCTTTGCTACAGGCTCGTATGCCAGGTCACGGCTCGCGGGCGGGAGGGAAAGAGTTGCACGTATAGAATAATCATGTTACGAAACACGGCTTTTTGAAAATTAGCTGGGTTTTTTTTGGCGCCAGGATGTAAAGTTAAAACAACAGTTGCAGCTTTATTCAGCATGTAGCAGTTTTGGGATTCATTCTTACGCATCTGAAGTGAATTTCTGAGCTGCACGCAAAAGACATATGTGACAGATTAAAGTCAGTTTGAAGCAAATTTAGCTCTTTTTCTTTTGGGTTCAATTTTGACTCAACTACATGCATAAAACAAAGATCAATTAAGTACAATGTGATTAAGTTTTATGCCGCATGATGCATTGATCAGAGTGCCCGTTGAGCTTTGGGCAAATGAATGTTATGTCATTTAAGTTCTAATAAAAATAAAATCTTCTCCACCGCAGTGTTTTTGATTCGACATGGCATGGAACAAACCACAAAACCCAACTCTCTGAATTTATTGGGCTTTTGCTGCAAACCAAGGATATGTTGAAACTTTAAATTACTTTATGTTGCAATTTTACATTTCCTGAGGTTCGACTTTCATTTGCATCTCGTGAAAACACGCTGCTTCTGATCTCGTTTTGTTTAGGAACAAAAAAAATCACCTGGTTATTGTTAGGAATAGATCCTGTTTTGCCTTTTACCTGTTCCTTTCATCAGAAACACAGTTGGAGATGTTCCGACTACCTGTTCAAAATATCAAATATCTACTAACGCTGCTCGAAATATCAAGGTTTCCTCAAAAACATCCCGTGGAACCATGCTTATAAATGTGGAAACGCAGTGGCCCCTCCGCAAATATACCCATTACAAATGTTGGAACACAGTCTTGTGCCTTCCTTCTCGCCTGTAACTCCTCCACCTCCCGTTACGCAAGCCAGGTCATGAGAAATGTAATGTGAACGTGGTATGTCAGGTTTTGTAGAAATGTCAATATGGCACCTTAGCGCGTTTGCAGAAACTACCAACTGCCAGCATTTCATCCCGCCGACTGGGCCGATCCTCGCTGTCGTGAGGGCAAATCCAGTTATCATGTGGGTGATGAAGGTCGTCTCGGACTGGCGTGGTCAAGAGGTGAACGTCCTGACATTCCAGCCGAGAATAATCTGATTTATTGTGACGGCTCGGTCTTATTCCAAGATTTCTGTTACGTAACAAACAGACAGACACAGCAGTGTGGACATGTTGGCAAAACACTGGCAATCCGTCCATCAGAATCATCAGCCTGAACTGGAATTAATGTCCAGAAATGTCATCTGAAGCGTTTAGTGGTTATGAGTGAGTGTGAGTGTACCGGAGGCTCTCTTTTTTTTTGTTCACAGGCCCAGTTCCCAGCCCACCGGAGGGAGAGGATGCTATTGTAGCTCGTATCAGTGGGAAATTCAGAGAAACACCCAGATTGAGAAAACAAAGTCTGTTGCTGTTATTCTACGACAGCCAGCAAGGGGTGGATATAAAAGAAAAAGAAAGACAAGCAGGATACTTCCTCCAATTCACATTCAAAAAGGGCTTTCTTGAAGGAGATATCAGATTCAGACGACGCAGTTCTTGTCCCCCTGTGTGTTTTCTGCTCTAATATCTAGGCCATCGCACGGAAAACAGCATCGCTAAGCGCCTCTCCTGGGGCCCGTCGTTTTTTTTTGTTTTTTTTGGGAGAGTGTCTCATTTTCCCCTCTGATGTTGGCATCGTAACAGGCATTTGCATTTTTTAGATGGAACAGAAACAGATGGAAACAAATGCACCGCTCCTAAATTGGGCGGTCAGCACGCGGGGAGCATCTTGACATTATAAACGCCATATTGTCTCATTTTCCCTTTTTGAATGGCTCGTCAGTAAATTCCTTAGCATCTCAGTTACGTCGCATGCTCGCCTGTTTCTTTTGTCCCTTTGTTCGAGGCCGATTGGTGTTTCTACAACAGAATGCATTAATCCTTAAATACTGTTTTCACCCCCGCAGTGATAACACAAAACAGTCCACAGGCACCTGCTGCCACGAACACAATGAGCCGGTGGACAGGTTTAAGTCTTACGTTCTGCTTATCGCCTTGATCCCGCGCTAAGAGGCTAACGCGTTTTGCAGATGTCTGCACTGCCGCTCCTGCACAACATCCTCCCGAACAACCTCTAAGACGTGTCACCTTCCGCACACAGGTGGGATTTGATCTGACACTCCCAGCTACTTGTCTTTTCCATTGAATCCTTAAGACTTCACTGGATTTTAAACCAGGTGAAAGTTTTTGCTGATTACGAGTCATTTCAGCGTTTAGATTTGAGGTCTTTGTCTCATTATGAAGACTCGATCCCTCCTTCTCTAATTAGAAAGCACTTGCGAGCCCTCTTCATATCTCAAGGTAACCATGTTTTCTGACAGTTTATCTAGAGAACTGGGAGTACAGCCAAAGCCTCCTATCAGAGGAAACACTGCCTAACAACAGCTGTGAAAGCCCTCTCCTCCCTCCCTCCCCTCGTTCTCCTCCTCTCCGTTTTCTCTTCCTCATTTTTGCATTTTCCTGTTTTGCTGTTTGGTAGCTCTCCCCTCGCTCTCCAATACAAAGCGAAGATAGCTGTCCTCAGGCCGCGGGGGCGCAGACACGCGGTATCTGGTGAACTGATGAAAGGTGATATCGTGGATGCTTTGTTATTGTGCTGGCTCGCTCGTCCGTATGCTCCGTGGTTCTTCACATTTGTTCCCCCGGCGGTTACTTTCCTTTTCACACAAGCAGACGGCTTTGATTTGGAAAGGTGAGAAATCCAAACAACATAAAAAAAACAAAAAAACATTGTGCATAATATTCTGTAGTCCTCAGCAATGGAATGTAAATTTACTTGAGTACTATACAATTTCGCTTACAATTACGCTTTATGGAGGTAAATATTCGACTTTTTCACTCCCCTACATTGATTTGGTGACTTTGGATACTAGTTAATGTGCAGATTGCATGCAGCATCAGAACTCGGAGAACTCAGAAATGTTCCTTTTCACAACACAAACCTTCAACAGACCCCCCCACAAACAAGTAAACAAACAAACAAACAAACACAAGCAAATAGTCACAAGACAGATCCCAGAAAAAGTGCACATGTACACATCAGCCCATACAATGTCTCAAGTGTCCACAAGCGGAATGATGGTCAGTCCATGTGACCAAAACCAAGTGAAGTTAATATGAGGTCCAGGAAAAAGAGCTGAAATCCAGACGGACTGAGGTACAGAAAAAGTCAAATACAACACAGTTATACAACAATTAAGTCCAGTACAGTTAGATCCCACAACTCTCACTACTAATATGTTCCGTAAAGGGTCCCCGGAGCTTAAGAAATATAAAGTGGGCCTCAGAGTTCTGAATTTTAACATGAATTCAATGTACCTGCAATTGAACTAAGAATACGAAGAAGAAAAAAACACTGATTTCAAGATTAAATTAGCAATAATTATTTCAATAATTTGGATATCATGTCCGATAATCAGCCAGGTTGACCCATAATCAACAGTATATACATGTAAATATACAGTATCTATATTTTTGTTTTACTTGCACTTTTAAATTGCTTTGACACTTAAGTGCATTTAATATCAGACACTTTCGGGCTTCAAGTAATATCTCCCTTTTATCAAGTCAATATCTTAACACGACATCTTTGCTCTCGCTCAAGTATGACAGTGGTGCTCATGCTAATGGCACACAAATTACCACGAATCCAGGCGTGAAAAAAAACATTCATGCGGTGCTTCATGAGCTGTCACACGCCTCTCTCCTTTGCAAATGTAATTTCTCCACATATGTGATGCCTAAACAGACAGAAGGGCCGGCTGTAGGCGCGGGGTCGCAAAGACGAATGGCGAACGAGCGACAAATTGTTTGGTACGCGGGATTTCGCGATCATTCCGCAGATGATCACGTTTTATTTATCGGCGTTAAAGACCGACCAGGGCACCGCTTCAGCTGAAGGGCGACCAAACGTGATAAAGTCATGAAAAAGTAAAGTGATCGTTATTATCACACTTGGATTTCAGCGGATTGCTCGTTCACTGCCGTGACTGGGTCGTTTTTTTTCTGGCCTGTCCCTTTAATTGCAGACTTACATGTAAAGAGGACATCATTAATAACTATTAACACCTTAGTTTTTGCATTATATAATGTATTTTTCTGCATTAAGTCAGGCATGAGACACTATTAACACATGTCCATCACTGATGGTTCACGAATTCATGTTAATTCATGTACCCTTACCATAAAGCTTCACCCGTATGACTTCTGGGTACTTTTTTAACAACACTGGTAGTCACGGATTTAAGGACTTGTGTTTCCTTTCAACCAAACGGAGCAAACGTTGCCTCAGTATGTGCTGCTCTCACTGTAAAGGAAATACGCCTATCTTGCAGCACTTCCTTGACTTTTATGGGCGTGCCTGAAAGTGTAAAATCTGCCTGAACATGGATCACTAATGTCGTGTAATTCTTATCATGCATCCGCGTACGCGTGCATGCTACGGGCTGCGTCACACAACGCCAGCTCGTTCTCAGCAGTTTTGACGAGGAGAACACCTGCGAGCTGCTGCACGGCGTGTTTTTTTTTCCACCGAATAGATTTCGCTTCGCTGCAACAGATGTTTGGTTTTACCTCTAGAAAAACAAGATGGGAGGACGCGACCGAGCAGCCTCCTCACCCGTGCGCTCGCCATTTTTTTTCTTTTAAGAATACAGCCCCGGCTCGCAGAGTAAA
>OMLP01030274.1:0-10934 GCA_900302685.1 Spondyliosoma cantharus
GAACCTTATGTCCTTATCTATTTTTATATCCTCATGGTAGCCGAGCTCAATCAGTGTGTGTGTGTGTGTGTGTGTGTGTGTGTGTGTGTGTGTGTCCATCCTTCCTGCTGAAGTCACAGGAGGAATTTGAAGAGAAAGACAATATGCTGCTTGTGGGGCGATTGGACAAAACAGCTGCAACAGACAAATCCAGTGTCAGAAACATAAAGTTCTGAGAGGAGTTCTACAAGACAAGAACCTCTCAGATGTGATCAGTATCCGAGTCTGAGTGTCAGATTCAAAGAAATGCTTAAAAAGGAGGGGAAAGGGAAAGACTGTGGGCTGAACAAAGGAGCTGGCAAAAAACATACAATCAAAGCTGCGTAACCGTCTTCTACTAGTCCATTCATAAAGCCAGGACCCAGGAGTAAAGCTGCTCGTCCTCGGATCAAATGACATCAAGACGTAAAGGTTACCTGAGATGAATTTGGCAGGAAAAGTGACGTTCTTTGATGGTTGAGCAACAGCCCGAGGCTCTTCAGCCCGGTGTTCACTCTTTGCTTTCAGTCAAAACTCCTCCCTCCTGATATAAAGTCAGGTGAGGTCTCGTAGTCCACAGAACATTTCTGGAGCTTGCAGTATTCTGCTAAGGAATCATCAAAAGTCTCCAGAAACCCAGAGTTCCCAAACTGATGTGAAAAGACTTTTAGTTCACAAGTATGTACCAAGAGGTTAAATAACATCCCCCGTCTCTGAGGCAGTTTGCAATTTGGATGAAAATGACTTAATTTGTGTGGATTCACGTCTTTGCATTGATTTTTTTTATGAAGTTCTCTGGGTGTTTATTCCTCCAGGTCTGGATCTGCGCCCAGTCGTTTGGAGTGAATAGTGAACAAAACATCACTTTTTAACAGTGAAATGCTGACAGCCAGACATAATTCAAAGAATGAATAGACGGAAAGCCCTTTTTATAGAGAAGTGAAACAGATTTCAGAACTGTTTTGCTGAAACATGTTACAACATCAAGTCGGTCTGTTGGATTTGCAATATCCGAGCACGATGTGGCCTCATGGTGAGTCAAAGACGTTCTCGACTGTGAGAAGTCATCATGTCTCAAGTCAAGTTACAAGAACCCTCTTGGATGACAGGAATTTATTTACGTCAAGTTGCAATTCATCAAAACAGTAACTCAAGTCGTCTCACGTCCAAGTCACAACGACTCGAGTCCACGTCTCTGTCAGATTCCATGCACACTGAACTCGAGCTCGATTAGACCATTTAACTGGACTACTGTCATCGTCCCAATGCATCAGGGGAATCCATTTAATGATGGAACTACGTCCGACTCCACCACAGTAGGTGGCGGCATGCACCGTTTCAGCTCGTTGCTACTGGACCTCCATCAGGTCGACCTGTTACATCACAAACAAAACAAGTTAAGAAGCAGCTGCACAGTGAACGGTGAAAACATGGAGGACTTTTCCAACTTGTAGGAAAATGTGGATTTCTTGCTCGAGCACTCGCCGTGTTGATACCTTCATCGTAGTCTTCTTCTTTTGTTTTCCCGGCTTCCTGCTGAGGATTTCAGCCACGGGCGACTTACGGTTCAACGGCCGACTTTGGTGCACGCGCAGAACGCCGAGGCCAGTTCTGGTCCGACTACGACGAATACATGGAAGAGTGAGTCTGTTTCCAACAACATTATCTGGGTGTGTTAGGCCGACTTTGAGAAATTCAATTTAGTCCAGTTTCAGTCGGACTAACACAATAGTCCAACTTTTTCTAACGTCATGTAAATGTAGTGAGCGAGATAGGAATAAAAACTGACTTCGCTGTCTGTGTGTTTTGAGACGGTAAGTAAGCATCAAAACACACAAAGCAACAGGAAGTCATGTAACTCCAGCAGAGTGTTTTTCAGCTTCTCAGATTTTGGGACAATCACCTGACAGTACCGACAGAAGTTTACTGAAGTAAAGAAAAACAACATTTCTTCTGAACAAACACAGAGAGGATATCTGAGGTGGTTTAACGTCACTACAGTCGAGACGAGCCTGAAGCAGCGCTGTTGTTCCTGCGGTCAGCTGCAGTTTGTCAGTCTTGGCGATTTCATCGTTTCCGGTCTTATCAGACATCTGCAGACCAATCAGACTCCTGGATTCTCGGCGGCTGTGCTCTCAAAGAAACTGCTCTGTCTGGAGATTGTCTCTGCACTCAGGAATGTGCAGGTCTGTGCACGGAGCTGTTGGGATTTACAAGACTTATTGTTAAAGGTTTTTACGAGAGGAAAAGCTTCATTCTGGTCTCACCGGTAAACAGCAGACTACACAGAGAAAGTCACCGAAAACCTGAGTCCTCAGTCAAAACTCTGCAGGGAAAGTTGTTTATTTCATTTAAAGTTAAAGTTCTACATCTTCTGCTCATCTTGCTCTGAGCACCTTCTGTCACCTAGAAGAAAGTTAACGAGCGTGTAGCATTCGTAGCTAACGAGTTCATTAAGTTGCATGTTTAAATATCAAAGCCGTGTTGTATTGTTTTCACTGAGGCAGACGTGCCTCAGTCTGAACACCTCTGCACAGTTATGATGTTGAGTCTCACCTCTGTGTTGAATTCTAACGCTGTCGCTTTGGTGCTTTTTGGTCATTATTTTGTTTTTTTAAAGGTGCATTAAATTTCGTGTGTAGCCAGTTCACCAGATTCGTCTCAAGTCCTGAAGATTTCACGCAGAAAGGACCTGTCTCGCGGAGGTTGTGACCCAATAATGCAACACAATCCAAAACAACACCAACACGGTGACTTTGAATAAGGCAAGAAAACAGTCGTGAAGCTCGACATCGTCACTCTGGAGCCAAAAGTGCTACAGACGTGACATCTGCAGGCCTTGTGATGAATCTTACGCTCTCTCCTGTTTTCTCGTCTTATTATAACATTTCCACCTGTTGTGCCGTAAAGAAGACATGACGGCGGCAGAGTCGATTCATTCAGGTTCATATTACTGATAATATGTCAGTGATGGGTTACAATCTGCGTTACCAACAGCAGTGAAGTGTTTATTGATGTTTGAACCCACCAAACCAACACGACCGCAACCTTCACCACCGGGAAAAAAAAAGAAGTCTCCCATTGTTTGTTCGCCTCCCGAAGGATACGAACGTAAGAGTGGAGTTGGAACTATGTAAGGAAGGAAGCTGAGGGAAACTCTCCACCGGCGGAGAGTTTTCACCCAGATACTGAACCAACTGAGAGACGATGTCAGCAGGCAGAAAAGAAAAGCAGAGGATGAGAACACAGACACAGATTCTCTGGATCGCAGTCTGTCCTGATTGACCAGCTTGAAGCTCGTACATCGGACTGATCTTCCGTTCGCCGGCTCGTCCCAGCGCAGGTGACCTGATTTTACAGAATCAGGTCAAACAACACAAAACTGCGTGATGGGCGTGGTGTGGTGTGGCATGAGAACGAGGCCATGACGCAGCGCTGTGGTCCTCAAACACTTCCCGTGGTTGGCAGCTTCAGAAGTAAAGCTGAAAGCAGTCGTACTGAGTACTGAGAACGTTCTCGTGGCTTTCACACCTCCAGAGGTAAACTGGATGGAAAGTTCCAAACTGATTTCACAAGAACAGGAAGTGGCCACAGCTTCTGATCAGCACCAGCAGCGTGGGCTCATCTCTTCTTTTACAGATACGTTGTGTTTGACTCCCTACAGGGAACCAACTGTTCCTGGACGCTACAAACTGCAGTCTGGATATAGATTGAATACCAGAACACACTTGTGGTTTAAAACTGCATCACAGACGTCATTTTATGAAATTTTATGAAATTTTATGAGAGACAGTCAGAAGAGTTTAAACAGTGTAAAACCACAGAGCCCTCCGACAGGAAGGAGGAGCCGACACAGACGTGGTGACTGACAGAATGTGGAACAGGACGTAAACAGACGTCGGCTCGACCAGAGAGAACAAAGAGATGTGAGCAGAGCGACGTCAAGGTCAGAATCACAGTCGCACTGAGCAGCAGGTCCCTCCTCACCTGTCTTAAGCCTTCAGAAAAGGGGCGTCGCCTCACTCTGATTGGCTGAGAGCTGAACCAAGCTGCTCTCACTCAGTAATCACCTGAGACAGGTGAGGAGGAGGAGGAGGAGCAGGAGAAGGAGGAAGATGAGGAGGAGCAGGAGGAGCAGGAGGAAGAGCAGGAGGAGCAGGAGGAGGAGTGTGTGTGTGATGGAGGCAAACATACTTTTTACTCTCTAGATTACTTTAATAACTTTAGTTACTTTTCAGATTACTTTCTGCATCAGAGCCAAATGAGTCCATGTCAGCAATCAGATAAAAAACACAATAATTCTAATAATCTGATGATCGATCGTATGTTCAAATGTTTAATAAACTGTTCTTGAGTAAATGTACTTAGTTACTTTCCATCAGGTGTATCCTCAGTTCCTGTTGACTCAGTCATGAGTGAGTCCACAGTGCTCATGTTAGAACATGAGGAGATATCATATTTAGTGTTTTCCTAATAGAAGACAGCATGTGAGGCGAGGTGTGACGGAGGAGTTATTCCAGCCGTCGTCTCCTGCCGGCGTTGGACTGAGTCGTGTCAGGCGGGAGGTGTCGCGGCCGCTCTGCTGACAGCGGCGAGGAGTCTCCTCGTACGGCCGAGCGCTCGGACTCTGGATTATCTTGGCGACACTGATTGCGACGTCGGCGTTTTATCTCACCGTAAATAGAACCGGCTGCAGCTCGACGGCTTCTTCAGGAACTCCTACAACCGTCAGCTGCACGAGTGGTTTCACATGAGAGAGTCTGAGACGACCATGACCGTGAGCATGAACAGAACCAGGGAGTGGACTCGACGTGGACGCCTGCCCTGAAACCTTCACACGCTTACGTTTCAAGATCACCGACATCATAAGTCGTTACGTTACTGCGTTATCTACTGAGAAACGTAACGTGTTACGCCGTGTCCAGACGGCGTGTAGCCGACCGTACATGAACCTTTAAATGTGTCGGTGCCAATGATAATCCAGGCAGAGGGTCGCAGGGTCTCGTGGTCCAGAGGATAAAGATCCAGCAGACTATTCGAACATCTTTCTTTCTACGGCAGCTGGACGTAATGAGTGAAACGGTTCGCCTCTAACCTATTCACTTCATGTGCTCACCATCCATTTCTTCTGCCAAGGACGAAGAACCCGGCACACCAACAGCCTTCAGAGAGCCACCACAGAATATAAAACATGGGACATCAGCGTCACAAACAATCCACCATCCACAAACTCCTCCTGCTGCTGTCCAGTCTGATGGATAAAATCAAAAGACGGGAGCACTCTCTCCCACACTGAATCTGATTAATCTGCCAGGACGCAGGAAGCACTCAGCCGATTATACGGATAAATCAAATTTGATATCCATTCCTCGTCAGCCGCGGTCCGTCTTCAGCTGCATCACAGAAGCACTGTGGGAATGTCTCCAGCTCACTAAGTGTATTTCAGTGAACGTCGGGCTTTTGGGCCGGCGGATCGTTCTTAGTTAGTGATTTTATTGTCAAACACAATCTTGGTTTCGTGGGGGAGAAAGTTTCTGCTCAAGAAATGTCGCCGTAATCCATCAGTTAGATGTTTCTTTTTGTGCAGGTGGAAGTTTTATCTGAAGGTCAAACATCCAGCGACTCAACAGAAGCAGCTGATATAAAACTGTTCTCATTCAGAACAATCTTTCTCTGGACTTTCCAGCTCCTGCTTTGTTTAGTTTTCTGCCGATACTCCCACGACCTCAGCGAGTAGAGACATGTCATGTCGTTGTGTCGAGGACATTGAACTTCCTATTTTAAAGAGTATTTACTGTGAAGAGCTGAGAACAGACTATAGACATCAATTCAATATTTCCTGTGTCGCGGACTGTTGTTCTCTGTCAGTCAATCAATCGATCAACAAAAGTCAGCTCAGGACACTTTCCAACTTGGGCAGGTCCAAACCAAACTCCTCGATTCATTTCTTTACAGAGACCCAACATTTCCCCCGTGAGCAAGAACCTGGAGAGAGTGTTGAGAAAAAACCTTGAGCAGAACCGGACTCGATGCTGGACGCCTGCCTCGACGAGCGAGGGAGGGAGGGAGGCTATTCACGCCCTCCAATTCTGGAATGTCTGTTTCACTCCCACCAGAGACTGATTTCAGAACCACCACTATAAAAAAAAAATCACCAGCCGCACATTTGAACCAAGTGTTATGTGACCTCTGACACGTGCGTTAAGAAAAACATTAAACCTT
Organism: Spondyliosoma cantharus; assembly: GCA_900302685.1. Lineage (NCBI taxonomy): Eukaryota > Metazoa > Chordata > Actinopteri > Spariformes > Sparidae > Spondyliosoma > Spondyliosoma cantharus. Next base: position 6,241 of record OMLP01030274.1, read on the forward strand.
CTTCTAATAGCTTCAGAAAAAAACTGAATCTGCAAGATAAAAATCTCATCATCCCTCATAACGTTCCTTAGTGTCAAGATGCCAAAATCCCAAGACTGCTGTTAGGTTTCATTTTCATACATTGGCACCGTGTAAAAAAACACCAACCGTTAGGTTTCATTCTGATATTTTCATTTTACCAGACATGAAATCTGCTGATCACACACAAAGAGGATGTGCAGACTGTGTCGTGACAGAGATTCTAGATGATTAATGAAAACACAACGTGTTGAACCAGTTGGACACGAAAACAAAACCTCCCTCAGAGGCTGAATGATGATTAACACTCTGTCTGCTTCCCTTGTTAGATTTACTGTAATTCAAAAGAGGTCAAACTAAAAGGCTTTCACGTGTGCTTCGGATCCTAAAGGTGTATTTCTGACACACTGGAGGACTGTGGGACTCAGATCTTTAATCTATTTAAAGGTCCACTTTGTAAGAAAGTTGTTTTTTGAGTCTCACTCTGAACTCAAAATACTGAAGCTGTGGGATTGAAGGTCGAGTCGACAGCTAGAGCATCAGAGTTCGTTTTTACACTGGGCAATAAGCCGCCTAACTCGGAGGGTTCACTTATTTCTGCCTCCATTTCTATGTAAACACGAGGCGTAAATGTGCCGGCCTCTCCGTGAGATGGGCGGAGGTGTCGATGACGTGCACTGCTGTGCGGTTCACCGCCGGGGAGTTTTAAAACCAGGAAACAGCTGATCACAGCAGTCAGTCCATCACTTCATCCGCGGACGTCAACATGAGCAACTGGAAAGGATCGGTCGGCAAGCTACGAACGGTCGCTACTTTCAAATTAAAAGCCCCCCGCTAAGAACCCAGTTCTAAACTCGGGGTGCAACGTAAAGCTCTTATTTTGAAGACAAACTCGTTGTCACTGTTCACTGCCCAACTTCCTGCCTCACGTCACGTCACATGTTTACGTCGACCCCAGAGGAGGCCAAGTGCCGTCAATTTGCTGGCCTTACATTGGAGCAAATGTGCCGCCTTCTCTGTGTAAAAAGGGCTAGTGAGACTCAAAAATCAACTTTTCTTACAGAGTTGATCTTGGAAAGTACCAAGACGACGCTGTTAAAATACTCTATTACAAGTAAAAAGCACAAACCCTACTTATCAGGAAAAGACAGACTCGACTTCCGTTGTGTATTTGTTGAGTTGTGTTCTTATATTATCTCAAAAGTCGTCTGTTTCTTCCTGGATGAAAAAAACAGACGAATGTGACTAAAGTTAACATAATTAAAACTTTAATTGTTGTGTCCGGGTCACATCAGAGTTATATTAGTTTAATGGTGAGTTTGAACGCAGGACGATTCAGGTTTATCTTTGTGACTCGTGCAGAGTTTATCTGCTCCAAACAGCAAAAACGACTTTACTGTACACGAGCTGTGAGCTAATGTTTGAATGCAGGTCAACTCTGAGTGAAGTCAGCACTCAGCAGAGACTCTGGTTCTGGTTCTCTCTCTTCTCTCTGTAACGTTACGTTGATCAGGTAAAGTCCATTTCCCCTCCAGCTCCAGTCAGCAGTCAGAATCACTGCTGCAGTCGGGCTGATCAACAGGAGTGAAGAGAAATCACCTTTTTAATCCCGTCGGATCAGAACAGAATCTGATGAGTCTCCGGGGGTTTATTCCTCCAGAAGGTCTGGATCTACCCGACTCTCTATCTGGAAGATTTCCAGCCCAAGTTGTGGGATAAATTCTTTGTCAGCAATGTTTCTGATATCCACTGATAACTTCACATTTCCATGTGTCATATAGGAAAACTACAATCAAACGAGGAGCTGCAGGACCGGTTCTGTTGGTTCTGAGCTTCACAGGAGTGTTTCATCTTTTTCTGTCCTGCAGGCTCGACAGTTTATTGAAGGAGAATCCTTTTGTTTGTTCAACATGCAGAGACGAGCGGTTGCAGCAGATTGGTTTGAATTCCTCTTAAATGTCAAACTGAAGAATCCGCCCACGCAAGAGAAATAAGAAAGTCAGATGTTGAAGCTTCGGGGCAGATGTGGTTCACCTGAGCCGAGCCTCCATCGACTTAGCCTCACACAGATTTAACATGTTAGTCGTGCTGGTCGGTCAAAAGGGGTTAACTAAAATTTAATTTTCGCGTGCTGTGACGAGCTCAGTTAGAGAACAGGAAGCAGAACCACTTCATGTCTGTTTGAGATTATCAAAGCCTGAAGAGGAAGACGGAACTTCAAGTGTTTCCTTGCTGTGCAGTAAACTGTAAATACAGACGGAACCAGACCCCAACGGGTTCTGCTTGTGTTTTCATGTTCCTGCAAACCGTGAATATGTTGCAGCCGTACGTTTCTTCAGGTTTAGTTTTCAGTGTTTCTCTCGTCACAGCACCGAGCTGACGGTTTAGGCACAAAAACCACGAGGTGATGTCGAGGAAAACAATTTAAATACATGTTTATGAAAACTGTCCCGACGTCTCATTAAAAACCCAACGAGTGGTTTCATGTTTTCAGATGTTCACAGGCTGTCTCGAGCAGTGGACTCTCGCCTGGTAGCTGTTAAAAATGTACGTTTTTTATGTTACATTTTTAATTTTCTTGTTGTAACAACACTGCGCCGATGTTCTGGTTCCGTTCAGGCCTGATTCTGTTGCAAGAAACGCGGCTGGAAATCTTCTCGAGGTCTCATAACAACATCCAGTGTTTTGGTGCGTACAAACGTTGAAACACAGTCCTGAACAGCGGTCTCTGGTTTGGTGTCCGGCAGCTCTTAACCGTCCACCTCTTCAGATGAAAGTCAGCTCGTCAACCTGGAACGTGAACGAACCTGAGTGAGTGCGGTTGCAGAAAAATGAAGCGTTATTCTTAACGCGGTTGTGTCTGTTCTTTGACATGTTCAGTCGTCACACGCAGGTGTCGGGTTCAGGTGTCGCAAACACGTTCGGCCAGGGGGAAGTAAAAGTGGGAAGATGAAACTTAACATTCCTATTTAGCAGTTTTATGCCAACCGACAGCTGCAGGGCTCGACGGATGAAACCGGGTCACAGCCAACCGTTTTTTTTTAACTCTTCATGCAGTGATTAATGAACGACTCTGTAAAAACTCCACTCAGGACTCCACCCGTGTCAGTTGTGAGTTGACAGGACACTTCTGCCTCTGGCACCACACCAGGGCTCCACCTTGTGTTTCTGTAATCCACCTCCGGACCTGAAGGAGCGATCTGAAATCTCTCTGATTACATCGTCAGTGTTTACTATCCGTCTGTGTGAGCGTGTCGAGCTGCTGCTCAGACACGTCGTCCTGGGAAGACACCCGCACCTTCACTGCAGTGTCGGTTAGAGGAAACTTCTTCTTCAGGCATCGGTTCGACTGCACTCACAGCTTTTAGGACAAAAACGCACTTCTCAGAGCTGATGTTGGTCGAGCGATGACGCCTGACGCTCCTGCCACGGCAGATCAATACATATTAGCACCGGAGACCACGCCGGATATTTTAGGAGACCGTTTGTAAAGCCTGACGTGTTAACATCATTAGAAACAATAACACAGAAACAACATGACAGACTGAAAATGTAGCTGCTAAAACAAGACGCTGAGACTCTGCTGTGGTTTCCTGTGCAGTCGTACAGATTCTGCGCAGGTCGAAGGTGAAACAGGTTTTATAGTTGTCGTTCATCAGCTGCAACAAAAGAGGAAATCCTGCAGAAGAGTGTCTGAAACCGAGAGTCTAACAGAATCAGACCCACAGAAGCTTGTCGGCCTGTGCTGGATAGAAACTTATGCCGTGTCAGGCGGGATGATCTCTGCGAGCACTGAACATAAACAAGCTGCCAGCATGTTGGGATTCACATTTCCCTGAGAGGTTTTTCGGCTCGGAGCACGACAAACAGTCAACTGTCTGTAGAACATGATGAATTATCACATTACAAACATCTCAAATACTTTGTGATTCTCACTTCTTATATCTAAGTGTGTATAAAAGTGTATTTTTATCTTGTACAAGTTTGAGTTTTTTCGCACTTTGTACCACATTTCACAAGAAACACACATTTTACCCAACTACACTTAATTGAGGGCTGAAGTTGGTGAATACTTTGCATTTTAGATTTTGTTTACAATATGAAAAACTTGTGAAAATTTGTCAAAGATGAAAATATATTTTTGTCTTGTGACCTTGTTGTTAAAAGCAGTGATCAGGTTAAATTATCACACTGTTTTACAACAATTTCTGATTCTGATTCTGAAATAATGCAGAATGAGTCACAGACGGAGTTTCACAGAGTTTATAAAGTGTCTCCAACTCAACAACTCACTAAACTGACACATTTGTTAAGGGAGTCTGGGGACTTTCTCCACGGGGACAAAGAAGTAGCCTATATTGTTCCTGTTTAGTGTCTTTGTAACATGTGACATGTTTAGATCAATAACATGTTTCTTCTTTCATAAATGGAGTGTAAATGGTGAAATCAGTGTAAACAGTGTGTTCAAACAGCTGATCAATGTTGGCAGGTAAGACTTTAGCACTTTAGACACAGAAGCAGACAGGCTGGTACAGACATGCTGCCACAAACTGACACTTTTTACAAGGAGACAAACAACTTCAGCTTCTGATTTAATGCTGAATTTACAAGAAGGACACAATGAGTTAGAATCTGTCAGAGACAGAGTTTCATAATGTTAGAAAGTTTGTTTAAAC